>JBCIKM010231774.1:0-10589 GCA_039654465.1 Melibe viridis | reverse complement strand
GACAACACCAGAGAGGTGAGACTGTTGTAGAATGAGGGAGTGGACAACGCCAAGGAGGTGAGACTGTTATAGAATGAGGGAGTGGACAACACCAGAGAGGTGAGACTGTTGTAGAATGAGGGAGTGGACAACGCCAAGGAGGTGAGACTGTTATAGAATGAAGGAGTGAACAACACCAGGGAGGTGAGACTGTTGTAGAATGAGGGAGTGAACAACACCAGGGAGGTGAGACTGTTATAGAATGAGGGAGTGGACAACGCCAAGGATGTGAGAGCTTTACTGGAAGGCAGGGATGAATGGGAACAGGCTGTGTTGTCACTGGTGTCAAACACATTGGCGGGGAGCAGACACCTTGAATCAAAGATTCTGAAAATAGTCATTGTATGAATACGGTGTCGAGAGGAGGACAAGATAAAGCGATAGAGAAATGTAAATCAATAAAGAAAATAAATTGTCTAAAAAAATCAACCTCTATTTGTGTTGTGACTGGAGGCCAAGCCCGAATAAATAACCCTTCATTGCACCGGAGGCTTTCGGTTTGGTACTGTTTGTTTCGGCTTTGTTTGTTTGTTTTTTGTGTGTGTTTTGTTTTGTTTTGTTATTTTGTTTGTGTGTGTGTTTGTGTGTTGTTGTTGTTTTGTTTTGTTAAGTTTGTGTGTGTGTGTTGTTGTTGTTGTTGTTGTTATTGTTGTTGTTGTTTGGGGGGAGGAAAGTTTGTGTGTGTGTTGTTGTTGTTGTTGTTGTTGTTGTTGTTGTTGTTGTTTGGGGGGAGGGGTGTTTTTTTCTGTTTTGTTTTCTTTTTTTTTGGGGGGGGGGTTGTTTTACCTTTTTATTTGTTTGTTCGTTGTTTTCATTTTTATTTTATTTTTGTGGGGTTTTTTGTGTGTTTTGCTTTGCTATTTAATGAATGGAAATGTTCACTATCAGTAACCTTACTTGGCCTTTATTTGCAGAAACCCTTGGAGTGACAGACAGGCGTACATGGAACAGTTTGCTCTGTCGCTTGTGTGTAGACCAATGATTTACGAAAGAGCCTCGCCACTCGACACAAGATTCAAAAATGTGTACACTAGTAATTACAAAAACAAAACAAAAAACAACCAACCAAACCAAACCAAAAATTAAAACCCCAAACCAAAACCACATATTCGGGAATGACTCGTAGTTCGAGATAACAGCACAGTAAAATAATTGTGTCATTAAACCTCGTACTCGGCACTATAAGGTGCAGCTGCTTTCGTCACGATGTGTCTCCGGTCGGTACAAACAAAGATACCGGGACTACTTCAAGCAGGCTCCGAGATCTGTTAAATCGGGGCAACTTCAAAGCAAGCACCAGGGCCTTTCTTTCGCTACTCTACGTTGGTAAGCGGCCCGCTGTTCTGGCGATGGCCAGTCGAATCGGTGCCGTGGCAGGTCCTGGGTTCGATTCCCACCGACGACGACTTCCTGTTTTGTTTTGTTTTTCCTTTCTCTCTATGGCTTTGACTCACCACGCCACTGTGCCTGTACTATGTTCTGTTTATTTTCATCTATGTGCGTATATTATGTCTGCGTCGGTATGTGTGTGTGCGTAGATGTCTTTGTATGCTTGTGTATATGTGTGTGCCTGTGTGTGTGTATGTCTGTTAGTGTATGTGTGTGCATGTGTTTGTGTATGTTTGTGAGTGTATGCCTGTGTGTGTGTGTGTGTGTGTGTGTGTGTGTGTGTGTGTGTGTGTGTGTGTGTGTGTGTGTTTGTCTGTGTGGCAGGTCCTGGGTTCGATTCCCTCCTCCGACAACGACTTCCTGTTTTTTTTTCCTTTCTCTCTATGGCTTTGACTCACCTCGGCACTGTGCCTATACTATTTTCTGTTTATGCTCAGACTATCTTCAATAAATGAATAAAATTTTGAGCTCATAAAGTATTAAAAATTAAATAACATAACAAGGCATAATCAATTTTTCTCCAGAAAATTCATTCTCATGATCAATGAAAAAGAATTTGATCAATATTTGTATCCAAAAATCAATAAAACAAATATATACATGACCAAAAGCAATGATTTTAGGTATAAATACAAACCGTAATTCTCGGACTATAAGCGGCTCCTGACCGTAAGCTGCTCCTGAACATATGCCGCTCCTGACTAACCCCCCCCCCCCCCTTGAATTTAGAGACAAAATTGTTTTTACCTAACATAAGCCACATCAGACCACAAGTCGCGTAGACATGAGACGCCGTTTGTTGTTAACAAACAAAATAAAGGCAAGAATACAGATCCGTTATGGTAGAGAATCAGAACTTTTTAGCGAAGCGTGTATATTGTGGTGCATTCTTTTTCGGAATGAAATTAAACTCTTTTTGTTTTCCTCTTTTCTTTTAGTTATGGTCGGAAACGGACAGCGAGTGCGATTAATAGTTTTCTGTGTGAAAATAGTTCCATCTAGATTAAGGCGCTGTTGAGTGATATAATTCAATTCACCCGACTGTATACTTACGGCTGTCATCCGGTGTTTCTTCTTACCCAAAATCACTAGTTACGGTGACTGTATGGTGTTTCATGTTATATATCCAACTAGTCTACAGAAGCTGTTTTGAAATGACTCGACTGTCAAACCTAAAAACTCTTTTACCGTTTAGTAGCCTATTGCACATTCTCAAGCGGGCAAAATCAGTAGAATTTTCTGAATTTATTGAAATTATCTTTTACTTTAGAATTTAGGCACTCGACCAAAGATGAGCTCTTGAAATATTGTAGACAATATGAACTTTTAACACTTGGGACGACCGACCGATCAAAAAATCCTAGTGTAAGCTGCTCCGTACTATTAGCCGCAAGGTCAACGAACGAAGAAAAAAGTCGTGGCTTATAGTCTGAGAATTAATGTAATAGTTTCCAATTTAAAAATCTTAACAAGGCAATTTTTTATAAAGAAATCTAAAATATTCGTGTCTGTTGTGCTTCTATAAGGTTTGAGCCTATGAGCCAGAGATCCCTGTGGGGATCAAGAGAGGACTCACCACAAAACAACTGTGACACAAGAGCTTTACAAATCCCTTTGTCCTAATTACATTCCTCATTATAAAATTTGACCACATGCCCAGGGAAGATATTAATTTCAGGCCAAGGCAGTTCAAGGTTTGAAAAAATTAAAATATGCGATTATCTCGCTGCTCCGGTTGTCTCCTCCTGGTGTTCCAATTGCACGTTTCCATGCCCGAGTCGTAGAACTCACTCTCCACTGAGGCATTGAGGCCAAGGGAGGTAACTCTCTGACCTACTCCGGCCTGCACAGTGTTGGCATTCAGATCTCTGTTGTCCCAGTTTCTCAGAATTTCAAGAATATTGTTTTGAATGTTCAAGGAATTATTTGTAGAAGAGCTGTAGGAGTTTCCGTGAAAACTGTCCATGATAGGCACACGTTCGCTACTAGAATCTGACCGAGACCTTGCGATGCCGGGGAATCCTGAGGCATTGTTGTCCAATGTTGATGTGGGCAGGATACTGAACTGCTCTCTGTTACAAGAACTCTCAGATGCTTGAGCTAAATTTGGTGCACTGTGAGCCAGTCCTCGATTTGGATTGGCAGTTGGAAGATCAACAACCGTTGAAGGTAGAAAATCAGGATTCACAAAATGGTGGGGATTGTTTGCATGAGCAATAGGGGCTGAAAATTGGGACAAGGTTTGAGATTGGGGCAGAGTGGAAATGGCAGGACGTTCAATGACCTCTGCTGGAGACAAGGTTGGTGGTGATGGGACGAGGTTTAAAGCACTATGGGTTGTTTGTTGCGGAGGATTATTATTGTTGTTTACCGGCTCCTCAGAAGATGTATGATGATGATACAGAGTGGTGTTGTTGTTATTCATCAAAGGATGGAGGCCATCGGGGGTGCGGAGGGGTGGGGCTACTACTGAGGATCTACTCAACTGCATAGACAGCACATCAATCTGGTCATATTCTGAACATGGTGTTCTACCCAAATCTGTGTCACCTTGTAGGAGATGCGAGTTAATTTGGTCATGTACACCAGCAGCTGTGTTTTGGGTCCATCCCCTCATGAGGAACCTCTGGCTGTCGGCGCTAGGAGCGGACGGGTGGTGGAGAGCATGTGGCACATGCAAAAACTGTTGTAACTGGCTACCAGATTTGGTCAGTTCAGTCTGTTCTGACCTATTTTCCAACTGCAATGTTTCCAGATTAAGATCAGCGGTGGATAGACCTGTGTGCACATTTACCTTGTAAGGTAATTTTTCCATCTCCTTGTGACCAACTTGGATTTTTGTGGAGGTGTTTGCTGAAGCACTCTGGATTCCCTGACAGAGCGGAGTACATTTAAGATCAAAGGAATCCTCAATACACAGAAATGGTCTGTGCTTATAGAAATGCTCAGAATGGGTAATCATAATGCTGACATTTGGTTGAATTTCTGTCACATTGCTGACATTTGGCTGACTTCCTGTTGCAATGCTGACATTTGACTGACTTTCTGTCACATTGCTAACATTTGACTGACTTTCTGTTACATTGCTGACATTTGACTGACTTTCTGTCATATTGCTAACATTTGGCTGACCTGTTGCAATGCTGACAATTGGCTGACTTTCTATTGCAATGCTGATATCTGGCTGACTTTCTTTCATAAAAAAATGTTTGTGGAAAATCTTGTGAGACAGTTGACTGGGATCTGGGGAAGTAATTTTTGACATTGATCTTTCAGAAGGCCAAAAAGGCTGTTTACAAAAAGTTTGCTCAGAAAGACCATTTGCATCTGGGCTGATTCTTGAGAGATGATTTTGAGGAAGCTGAAGAGGTCTATTTTGTACACTGTGGTGGGACAATTGACTAGACTCTGGGCTGATTCTTGACACATGATTTTGATTCAGCTGAACAGGCTGTTTAGGGAAAGTTTCTTCAAGCACACCATTAGAATCTGGGCTGATTCTTGATGTATGAGTTGACCTTGACCTTTGGTCAGGCTGTGGTGGTGGGAATATGTTCAAGGCCATCCCACCACTAAAGTATTGACCTTCTGTCCCCGTCATTGAGCCTCCATTTGGCTGTCGGGCAAGAGAGGGATGCGAAGCCGTCACTGTGTCAACCAATTCAACAGCTTTGTCCAGAGTGGACTTTGGATTGGTCAACTGACTTGGTTTCTTTCAAGATCAGGGCTTGAGTTACTCCTGTTTGCATCAATATCTTTGCCTGGGCTCTTCTCTTCACTAAACTTTTTACCTCCGACATAAGCTTCATTGAGAAGATTTTTCAAATCCTCCATTCCTGAAAGTATTTCCACTGGTTTGTCTTTTCCAGAGTCTGGCCCAACAGAGTCTCTTTCGTCTCTGGTATAATCAGAAAGTATGTCTCTTACAGCAGGAGTTAGGTCTCTTGAATCAGAGAGTCTATTGATGGCCCAAACTTCTTCGTCGTCTTCACAGGGGACCCTCAAACCTTGGTTTCTAAGAATAGAGGGCTCAGGGATATGGTAATTCCTGGAAACCATGTCTTGATAATCAGGACATCTCCCGGATGTTTCCTGAAGATGGGGGTTGGAGCAGAATTCCAATTCACTGATGCCGTACTCAGGGGAACTCTGACAAACGTTGTTCTGGATTTCAGGCAAATTTGTTTCTTTTGCTTCTTTCTGGTTAAAAGGTATCCTTTCATTGTTTGCCTGCTTGCCTTCAATACTGTCGGAAATTTCTGAATCAATTTTCACACCACATGGCACACCGATTTTTCCATGTCTTGAATTATCACCACTGAACTTGCTCCCGTGTAATTTGTTACTTCCATTGCTTAAGTGCTCTGTCAATGTCCTCCCTCCCCTTCCTCCTAGCTGTGCAGACGGAAGGGTTCTGTCATCTCTTCCCTGTGGGGAAAAGTTGACAGGAGACAAACGGAATCTGTGATCGTCTCTACAACCCTCTCTTAACTGTCCGCTCAAATTGCAGACAGAAGGGGTCAAATTGTTGACAGAAGGGGTCAAATTGACAGCAACGGCCAAAGATGTCACAGTATCTCCGTTGACATGAGAACGGCTGCTATTACAATCAGGATGATGTGCTTGATGGGAGACTGAGTGTTGTGTCTGGACTTCTGTCAGGATAGAGGAATCTAATTTTTCAACATTATTTTGGACCAGCAAATTGTCCTCCACTCCTCCATTTGTTGTCAATGCAGATGTCCTTCCACGAGGTCTTTCCAATGTCATTCCTGGTGATCCCTCAGGTGCCATTCCCGGTGGTCTTTCCAATGTCATTCCTGGTGATCCCTCAGGTGCCATTCCCGGTGGTCTTTCCAATGTCATTCCTGGTGATCCCTCAGGTGCCATTCCCGGTGGTCTTTCCAAAGTTTCAGCGACCTCTGGACCAGAAGAGTCCATCACTGGCAGTATGTCCTGAAGGTTGAGGGGTAGAAGCATTTGACGCCTCCGTGGTTTCTCAATCAGACAAGAATGGCGGTGTTCCCAAGCATCTCTGCTGAAGTAAGTGGGAGCCTGTTGGCAAGAATCACAGGAGTCAAGGACTAGACTTAGAAACTCCTGGTAAAAAGGATTCAAATTTTTGACATGCTCTTCTAGCAGCTGCTGCAGTCTGTGGTAACAGTTCAAGTGTCTACGGGTTCTAGCGCTGATGTCATGCTCTTCTCTCCTCAACTCCTGTGCTATGAGAGGATAGTTATTCAAAATAAGCTGAATGTGCAAACAGTGAGATTCCATTTGTTCTACATTGCCCCAGTCCAGGAGAACCAGATGCTCTATACAGGACAAGGTAAAATGAATGCTCATGTCACTCAAATTGTCCTTGCCCCTCTCTGCTTCTCGCAACACTTTGTTAAAATCTCCTCTTTCAGAGCAGGACCTCGCCTTTGCAAGGCAGGCCAAATGTGGATGCAACTGACCTGCCTGGTCATGAAAGTCTTGAATCCCAGCATGCAAAGCCCCGTGACCGTTTTGTCCGTGGAAATCATTGAGGCCCAGCACCGTTGGTTCCTTCTGTGCCAAAGCCATTCTAAGATGCGCCCGATGCAAAAACAGGTGCAGACGCAGGTCATGCTTGTTACAAGTCTCATCCAAAATCTTCTCTGCTTCCGTGGCATCGTCAAAGGCTTCGAACAGCATGTCCCTGATGAGCAGAGGAAGGCATTTGTTGCATAATTTCAAATTCAACACCATACAATAAACAATAAGAAAATCAAAGGAAGGCATTTGTAATATGTCAAATTTATAAAACATAAACAGCGCTCAGAAACAATAGCAATTGGAAGAGGCTAGCCGCACTTAATGATGGCAAGACAGCCAGTCCAGCCGTCCTTAAATATGTGTAGACTCCTGGACAAGCCGTCCTTAACTCTAAAATTGATCTATTTTTTTCATGATTTTGGTGGGTTTTTCACGTGAAAAATTTTGAAAATGGGCACAGTTGTTAAAAACCTGATATGAAAACATCAAAATGAAACAACAAGGATGAATATATATCAAATGAAAGGGAAAAGCTCATAGAATATAAGGAAATGATATTTAGCGAGAAATATAAGAGGAATTGTGGTATTATTGTTGGAGAAAGACAAAAAAGAGAGCAGTATTTAGCCCCTAAAATCATCACACAAAGACCCGCATTTTGATCAAAATAATAAAATCTCAATGTTAACTTTATTTGGTAACCCAATTTTAGTTACAAAAGCACAATCCAACCGTTCAAAGAAAATATCATTATAGTTGCAAGAAATGGCGAATTTACAACAACTTTACTTTTTTTTTTTTTATTGTTGTATTTACGGTATGCCTGGCGACCAACCAACTTGTCAAAAAATGGCAAAAAATCAACAAAAAACATATAAACTGCTGTCAAATTCAACTCTCATAACATTCATTGTTGTTATTTCATTAAGACATTTAGTAAGCAAAGGAAACGATAACAACCGGGTTAGAGCCGTGTACTTTTATTCTTTCACTAATTTATTGTGGTATCTTGTTTGGACCAGCAATGGCCTATTCTCAACTTTGACCCCCCGACCCCTGAACCTACGTTTTGAGGTAGAACTCGGAACGGTGCAGCAAGGTCAGAGCGGTGTAGTAGGTAGTCCAGTTGTTGTGTCTTCGCTGAATATCCAGAGCATCCTCCAGCATTCTCAGCCCCTCGGCTGGGGAAACACAACAACAACAACAAGGATATCAAGGATCACAATAATGATAATAATAAGAATAATAATAATAATAATAATAATCTTATTATAAACATCTTAAGGTTGCCTAACCCGATTTACTGAAATATTTAAGGACAAGAAAATAAACCTGAAAAACAATCCGAAGGAATGCGAATCACATTTTTTAAATCTTAAATCCCCAAGGCATACCTGAAAAACAAATAAAAAAACTAAAATTGTTGTTAAAACTTTAGCTCTAAATATTCAATTATTAGATTAACAAGCTAATTAGAATAGCTGTGTCCCAAGTAAATTTCTGGCTGTTTTTTCCCAGCATCTATTTTTAGTAAGGGGCAAATGAAGTGCACACAACAAAAACAGCCAACCAGTGATAGAACAACAGGACCTCAACTAGTGATAATTACTACAATAAGAACAAGAACAGTAACTAGACATCAATGATTGGTGCACAAACAGAGATTCCATTTCATACATTAAATAATGTTTAAATGTAAAGCAAATAAAAGCCTGT
Source organism: Melibe viridis (assembly GCA_039654465.1). NCBI lineage: Eukaryota > Metazoa > Mollusca > Gastropoda > Nudibranchia > Dendronotidae > Melibe > Melibe viridis. Next base: position 1,925 of record JBCIKM010231774.1, on the reverse strand, counting down.
TCCCTATGGCCTCAAGTGCATTATATGCACTGTTAGTTATAAAACCATCATTATACCAGTAATTGCATTATAATGTACCTCCTGGAGATCTCATTTACATATTTGATTCCCGTGAAAACTCACATCTCGTAGCTAACGACCCTTATGTGTCATGGTGATACACTAAAGTTAGCCTCAAACAATAAGCAATACAAGACAAGAGGGGTGGGGGGGGGGGGGGAGGAGGGAGGACGCACTTACCGAGGCGTCCCTGTGTGATGAGGATCATTGCCCAGTTGTTGAGCGGCACCACCAGGTCCTGCGGGTAAATCCTCTCCACGCGTTTGCGGATGTTGTAGCAGCGCTGGTAGTTCTGAGAGGCCTCCTCCAAGTTGCTGCTGCCTGTACGTCCGTCACGATGGATAGGGGTCAAGGCAGAGAGGTCGGGAGAGAAAGGCCAAGGTAGCAGTAATGTTATAGAGAGCGAAGAATTTTGTATGTGTCCAATCTCATGGATTTCAATGTAACCACTTAACCTAACAATCTACTCATGTCCGTAACCACTGACTACTTGGAGAGCATAACTGCGTTCAGTCAATATTGTTGAAGTTTAAGCCATGTAAAATGCTCTAGTTATCTCCCCTGGCCATGAAAACATGAGGAAGGCTATCATAGAGTATTCTAGACTCTATCAGTTTGTGTGTGTGTATTTACGGGTATCTATGCCTAATTTTGCATCATTTTTGATGAGTAGCTATCAAAATGTCAACCCTATTGTCAATTGTAATAGATCATTTTGCGGGTGAAGAGGAAAACTATTCTAACCAGATTTTGGCAAAAATGAGTTATGCATCTTGGGTGAAAGGTCACTGCCGGACGCACCTTGCAGCAAAACCTCAGTGAAGCTATATTTAGAACAAAGTTATGGGTCAAAGATATACTATTCTATCTCTGGACTGAGAAACTTCAGTGAGTAAAACTATTCTATGTCCAACTCAATGGAATGAGTAACTGTTAAAATTGAATAAAAGCATTCCATGCACGAGGACTAAGAATAGTTTTCTTCTTCTCTACTCCCACTGACCAGTTGTAAGGTAGACACACAGCATTGTTTCCAGATGGTACCATAAACTGCAGAGTGTTATCACTGTATTGTGCAAACAGAGGCAAGCGAATTTCTTATGATCAAAAGCCAACACAGTTTTCAATGAGCACTGCTGTCCATTTAATTTTGCAGGGCGCCAATTTTATATGTGTCTCGATTGTGATGTCACATTTTACGCTTACGGTATCACACTTTAATAGACTCTGCTTCTCAATCACATTTGGTTTGAATTCCCTTAATGTCTTTACATAGTTCAATGGATCTTGTTTTTTAAGAGCTGTCTAAAGAATTTTCATAACTGTGAAGTGAAGAAATTTCAATGGCTACAGGGTCATCTTATTGTGATGAGGATCCAGATTGTGAAACTTACTTGACTTTATTATAGTAAGTGAAAAATGTATCCCAGTAGTTGCGTTACATCTCACCTCGTTGTTCCACCAGTCCCAGCAGGTTGTACACGTGGTCCAGAAGACAATGGTCCACACCATTCTCAGTGTACTCCTTCAGCAAGGACTTCAAGATGCCCCGCGCCTCGTTGTTCTCCCCTGTGGAATCATGGGACACACACACACACCTCATGTTACTGAAGGATATAAGGAAGCTGGTTATTTGAGAGAGAGTTTGAGGCAAGGAGAGAGAGAGAGAGAGAAAGAGGAGGAGAGCAGGCTAAGGGGCACAACATCATCAATGGCCGTGACTATACAACGGACAGCGGAACAAGGCCAGCATTACAGATATTAGCCACAAATATCAAGTTAAACTTGATCTTCTTCTTCTTCTTCTTCAATTATATCGACTGACTCAGTGGAACTGAGTATTACTGTCGATGCGGGCATAATTT
>JBCIKM010231664.1:0-10127 GCA_039654465.1 Melibe viridis | reverse complement strand
CACCCCTGGTTCATACTGTCAACCCAATCTACAATCAGGAGGAACTAGAACCCTGGACATACATCACCCCTGGTTCATACTGTCAACCCAATCTACAATCAGGAGGAACTATAACCCTGGACATACAGCACACCTGGTTCACACTGGAACCCATTCCGTCTTTTGAGATTCATTAATAATAGAGCTCTGAAAGTTGTTGTGCAGGGTCTGTACCATTGTCACCAGCTTGTCAGGATTCCCATACGTAGTTTTGCATGATTGTCCAGAGGCTGTTTCTATGCACAGAATCAAAAGCCTTCTCAAAATCAACAAAGTGTGCATTTTGCATTCCACTCATTGGCGCCTTGTTCCAGTGGTATGTTTCTTTTAATATTGTATTGACTGTTCCTCTGCCTCTGCGAAAGCCTGCTTGCTAATTCCAAAATGTTGCAGCTTGAATCTAGTTAAGGACAATCTTGGTAAGCACTTTACTTGCTCGTGGTAGTAAGGTTGTTGCCATCCAAGTGATTGACTGAGGACTAACGGCACACTGAAAATGTATGCGCAAAAATGTGTTAGCTTTTTGCCAACTCTTTCAACCTTGTTTGAAAACAGATTTTTTAAAAGATGTTTGCTTACATGATTTGAAAGTGTACCCTAAGACTCCTTCACTGCAATGACGCAGTAGGAAAGTCAAGAATTTTTTATTATTTAGTATTGGTAACTTATTGATTTTTTTAATACTGTCCCCCTGGCAAAAACATCTTTTGAACGACCTACCAAAGGGCCAACCACTCAAAAAGCAGTCCTTCTTGGAGAAAACAAACAAACAAACTTGGGGGGGGGGCCAAATATTTTGTGATTGACTAATTTCAACTGATTCACAATTCAGAACAGCCATTCATAAGAGCAATCGCTCATAAACAGCTATTTAGAGCCAACCACTTAAAAATGGCGTTTCATGATACATCCAATAACGATTAATAACTAACATGTCTTTTAAGGGCAAAATGTTTTCCCAAGTTTTCTCAACGAATTTGCAATTTTTAAATTTTTTTCTGTTTTTTTTTTTTTTTTTTTTTTTAGGTGGACTGTTAATGTTATCAATATCATGGTCATGACATGCTTTGAAATGGAAATGTGTTGGACACTGAACTGAGTGGTTATTAGGACTTGACTAGAGGCATTCTATTCTTTCCGCATTTCAATTGCCTAGTGTTCTCTGGAAAGGCATTTATTTAACAATTCAGGATTTTGGGTGCTACCTTTGATTTGTGAGCCATGTACCAGAATACAACAGTGACTTTCATAAACATTCTCCCTATTGATTTGGAAAATACAAGGTTGTTAAAGGTAATTTTTTTTTTTTTTAGTTAGATTATGATAAAAGAACAAAAGCACAAAAAAGAGGTTCTTTTCACAGGCTTACAATAGTATGTCTTTTACTTATACTTATAATATAATTGTAACCTCTTTTTAATTCTTGGAAGAAACTTAAAATTCTGGGGAAACTCAGAATTTTGCTTAAAATATTATCAACAACGTTAAAAACATTTTGTTCTTTTCTAATTATTGGTTTTGTATTTTGTTTTCTACGAAAGAAATTCTTCAGTAATGGGCTTATGAATATGGAGACTGTGACTGTGATTTTTTTTTTCCTGTAGGCGTTTCACAGAGTTCCATCTGCCAACTGGATTTATTTCTGTGTGTGTGTGTGTGTGTGCGTGCATAGGGCAACCCCAAGGAAATACATTGCAGGTTGCCATCAGTAACAGGAAGAGCTTTGTGCACTCCCCAGCTGCATAGGGCAACCCCAAGGAAATAGTTGCAGGTTATCAGTAACAGGAAGAGCTTTGTGCACTCCCCGGCTGTGGGGCAATTCAATCAGAGGAAATGGTATCGACACAGGGCCGAGATGAGTCAAAGTCAAAGCCATAGAAAGAAAGGAAAAAATAAATTTAAAAAAAAAACAGGATGGTTGGAAATCGCCTGAGGATGATATAGGGGCATGCAACCTTCTTGTTTTTTGTTTTGTTTTCCTTTCTCTCTAAGGCTTTGACTCTTCTGGACACTTCCAGTGCCAGCTCTCTTACTCTATCCTTCATTTGCTTGGTTGTAGAAAGGAGTGCTTACATTTATGAATGCGCGTGCAATGGGAGGGGGGTGGGGTTATCTGATGCTGATGGTTGGCACTTAAATGTTGTTGGTTGTATGTACATTTTATGTACTGTATTACAAATGAAACAGTGTTTACCGACAAATGTCAGTGTTCTTGTTATTCATGATTTTTTGCTTTTATGTAAATCACTTTGTGAAATAAACAAAACTACCCTTTCCTTAAAAATACGATCTTTCTTTGTCGAAATGTGTATATTTTGGTTGTTTTGAGGTTATTTGGTTTGTTTGACTGGTTTATTTGTTTGTACAGGCAGTTGGTGGGTGTCATTGGTGGGCACTTCTACTTCTACTACTTCTGTTTCTTTTCTTTTACTCTGACTCTGAAGCTATCATCGTACATTTCCCCATTCTTGTGTGTGCTGTTTTTGTTGTCTTGTTTTGGTTTCTTCAGTGGTCATCCCCTATTTCATGCCTTTTGGCCCAGAACTCCAGTGTCACAAAAAATAAGAAGTACTGAGTACTTTCGTACACAAAGGAGGTTTAAAGTAGATCCTTGGTCTTCATTCATGAACATAATGCTGTTGTGGGTGATAGCCATTGTTTATTCTTGTTTGGGGGAGGTGATATTTTTTGCCATTGTAAACCACCTCTCTTTGGTGTCGATTTGTGTTCTGAGAGAGAGATGATATTTATTTTTTTTGTGTAAATCATCTCTCTGCCGTTTTTGGTTTGAACTAATTCTATCATCTTGATTTCCTCTGGGCTCTTCGATGACCTTTGTGTATCGCGGGGCCCAAAAAAACCAATATAAATAAACAAACAAACAAATAATCTCTCTGTGGTGGTGGTATTGATATGTTTTGAGAGATGATATTTATTTATTTTTTAGTTTGTTGACCTGTTCTTTCTTTTAACTAATCCTCTATCTTACTTTCCCTTTGGCCCCTTTTTCACCCTGGTAGCGTGTTGTGGGACCCTAAAAAAATCACCAATAATCAAATTGTTTGTTTGGGGGGAGGGCGGGGGTATGTGTTCCACAACACAACGCCACCTGATCAGTGGGAAAAGATAGGGTAGATTATCCCACATTTCCTGCATTATGGCACCTTGGGTCTCATTTTCCAGGACTAAGTTACCTGAGAAGTGAAGAGCGATTCATCAAGATTACCAAATAATTTTCAAATCAGTGTTTGTTGTTGTTTTTTATTGTTTTTGTTTTGTTTGTTATTGTTTATTTTTTGTTGTTGGTTGTTTTTTGTCTTGTTTTGTGTTGTTGTTTTTTTGGGGGGGGGGGGGGGAGCTGCATTTTCCTCATATGTGTTATATGTTTAACGTCTACCTGGGATATGGTGTTGTAAAACGTTTGTTATTGTGACGATTGTAGATAGGCGTAACGTAAATGTCATATATTATTGTAACCAGGGGCCATTTTGATGTTATGGGTGGTGGCCGTAATTTACCTCGTAAGAACAGCTGGGGCGGTTCTTTCCTACTAATTAATTAATGAGTGAGTGACATGCACTCGTAAAATGAATGGAGAAGAAGAAGAGAAAAAAAAAAGAAAAGAAAGGAAGAAAACAAATTTTCTAAAACGTCTCTGGCTCGGTGGATTTGGATGATCGACGAAGCACCCAAAAGCACAGTCTGAGTCAGTGTGCGATGAGTTAGCCAAACCACAGCTCAGGCGCCAAACTCAGAACCCCCTGTTTTTGGGTTTTTTTTTACTATAACTACTACATGCCTTACATTTGTTTGTTTGTTTGTTTGTTTTGTTATCCTTATCCCTTCAAACCACCTTAGCGGTGTCGGGAAAAAAACTCTGGATCACAAGAAATGAAGACATGGCAGATGATCTGTCCACCGTGCCTAATCTTGCGTGGTGTAATGAGCAATACGAAAGGGTTATTACTTGATCATAAGCCAAACAATAGTTGCTGTTGCCTCTGGTGCTATCTACTCATTGAGAAAGACCAATGAGTCGATTTACCACCGTGTGTTCATACCATGCACACCAACTATTTTATCCAAAACCACGGCAGTGGATCGATCCCATTATAAAAAAACAAACACCCCACCCCACCCACCCAAAAAAAAAAAACAACAAAGAAAAAAAACCGAAACAATAACGACAAAAAATAAATAAAAGAAAACCTCCACACACAAAAACCCCAGAGATTATGCGGTGGTTCTGAGTGGCTTTGACTCATCTCGGCACTGTCTTCAACTTCAATATTTTCTCTTTTCCCCATAAGAATGACTAAAATGTTATTTTGTAAAAGAGAAACCCCTTCACACTAAAATCTTTTGACATTTTCATTCTATTCTTTGCATTAATACCAAAAAAAAAACAAAAAAAAATATTTTCTCTTCGATGCATTTTACCACAAATATTTCGAAATCTGCTATATTACATCCAATCATTTTGAATCCATATGATATTTATAACGAAGTAGAAGAGAATCCTTTTTTGTTGTTGTTGGTTTTTTTTTGGTTTTTTTTTTGTTGTTTTTTGTGTGGCTTGTTTGCTTGTTTTTAATTCTTAATTCTTTTTTATTATTATTATTATTATTATTATACGCTTTGTCTTTGTATGGTGGGTAAGCAGTTACTTCTGTGTCTGTGTCAACAAGCTGTTTGTCCTGAATTAAAAGTGAACTTAAGCACTAAATAATACTCGGCATAGTCGAGTCCAAGACATACAAGAGTAGAACCACTTGCTTGCGTATCTTGCGTCGATTCTTTCAGGGAGAAAAACAGAGGACAATAAACAATATTTTGTACTCTGTTGGGAGAAGAGACAAGGATGAGGAAACGGAAAGCAGAGGAAACCGAAAGCAGAACACAATATCCAGTCCAAGTTTCAAAGATGAAAATAATGGCAGGAAAGTAGCTGGTAACCATAGCAACTATCAGGTCTTTCTAGTCCAAGTTGTAATAAATTATCCCAGGCAGCAGAGGGACCAGTCAAACGAATGGCAAAGGGAGAAAAGCTTCATTGATCTCGCCTAGTCTGCTTTTGTTTTGTGACCAAGGGTAGAAAAGACAGGTATTCTATTAAATTTAAAGAAGTTTTTTCAGGCAGAGCTTAATCGAAGTGCTTTTTGTGAATAAATTCCCAAATAAGGTATTGTCCGTTCCACAAAAAAATTAAAAAAAAAACCCAAAACAAACAAACCCAAACCTGACCAAACAACATTAACAAAGACCGCGGGTAAAGGTAGCAATGACAAATGATTGAAATGTTACATTACGAGATAACAAGCCTTGGCTGCTTCTTCAAACTCGTTTCATGTTAAACATTTTTTGTCTTTATCATCCCTCTCCCACTCAAGCTTTTTGGTCCCGCTGCCCCTTGTAAGGGAGATAACTCTTCTGGTAGTTGGTATCGGTAAAAGAGTCGATGACATTTGAACAAAAAGTGTTAAAATAAAATGGATATGTGTTTTTGAAAGAACATAAAATTATCTTTACTTTGATGTATCAGCCACTCGTTTGTGTGTTTTTATCTTGTGGAGAAAAAAAAATGATAAAAATAGAAAGTTACAAGCCTCAGTTTCTGCTGCTTTTCATTCCTCCTGTCCTTGTCCTTCTTATTTAAAACAATTTGCAAAAGTTTGAAAGGTGGACACCCTTTCAAGGATGCACAAAGTAAGCAGTGCAGCTATGAACTGTTTATGGGAATCTGTTTTAGTAGTTTTCATTTTTTCAGAATACTAGACTAGAAACAAATGAACAGAGTAAAAAGATGCTATGTTTGTAGTGTTTAGATTATTACTAGAACAAGAAGTACCCATTGCAGCCTGATTGCTGCATATTACTGACCACTAGATAATAGACAATAGGTCCACCAACAACCGCTTATTCATCCAAATCTGTTGTCTCTAGGTGGAGGAGTTTGGTAACACACAGACACACTGACAGACAAACGGACATTCAGAAAATTTGTAATAGATGACAGGTGTAGATTGTTTGGATAACATTTTAATGGTCCCTCAAATGAACATGACAAAATAGAAATGAAAGTGAACTGTAACGAAAGCCCGATGACAGCTGAAGTAAACAAAACATACCAAGGTGTGTACCTAGACAAAACAATAAAAAAAATAATAACAATTAACACTTCTCCTTTATCTTAAGGAGTATTAACTCAATAGTAATAGCAGATTATGAGTGGACACAAATTACAAGATTTAAATTTTATGAGAGTTCATTATTGTTACTTGACAATGTCACAGACAGCACTTGAGGCCACAAATAATGAAACTACAATTTTAATCTTGAGTAGGGTAGTCTTAATCTGAACACTAACTCGTTAAACCACTCTTCTTGTGATCTCAAAGTGTTTTGCAAATCATTAAATCCAACCGTAATCCAAACACCTACCTATTGCAAAATAACACAAAACATATTATCTCCATCTCCCTCCTTTGTAATACAATAGGCACAAAAGTTCTAGTCGTGACCATCACAGTCTACTACTCAGACAGATCCCTACCACCTACTAGTCAGGTTTGGTATGCTATCCAGACCTACAGGTCATAACTGTCACAAAATACCAATGATCCCGAAAGTGTGCTGGACAAAAAACAGTTCTCTAATGTTGTGTAACTTATGTTGGGAGAAAAACTGGAGATGGAGCTGCAAAAGCTTCACTGGGGACAGAGAGTTGATTTTTTGTTGGAATCGTTGTTTTATTGTCAGTGGCTGTAGTATGAACTGGATGATTGGAACCATATGTGGATGATTCATGATTAAGACGGATCTGTCATAAGTCAATCGTTGGCTCCCCATTCTGCACGAGACTGGGTTCAGGTGACCCTTGTTGATTTGGTTCGTGTTCTGAGCTGCGATGACGTACATGTTGACGGTTTCTACGTTGAATACCCAATGGGGTTTTTATTAAATATGAACGATTAGTGATTGTCGATTGCTCCTCTTTGCTACTGTAGGGGATAAAACCAAACTTGATTTGGCTGCATGTTGGACAGTGGATGAGCTCTGTGAAATTTATCAAAGTTTGGGTTTTTGATGATTTTTTAGATTTTTGTCCATTTGGAAGAATCTCTTGCTGTAAGTTTACTCCTGTTGTGTTCTGTCGCTGTCAGTTTGGTTCTCAGTTTTCGACCCATCAGGATTCTCTGTCTTTTTTTAACACAAGTTCTTGACAGTACGCACAGCTCGTTCTGCTTCCCCATTTGCTTGAGGGTACCTAGAACTACTTGTAATGTGATCAAACCCATATTCCTTTGCAAATTGTTTGAATTCTGAAGAGACAAGTTGCAGGTCATTGTCAGAAATAATTGCAAATTTCATTTGCTCAATCACTCAACTTGAAGTTGTAGATTTTAGGTGTGCAATCTCAATCCATCTTGAGTAATAACCAAGAAGAAGAAGATAACTCAAGCCTTTCCACTTGAAGAGATCTACACCAACTTTTTGCCAAGCGTGCAATGGAATTACCGATGGTCTCAATGGTTCCGGTGGGACGGTCTTGTATTTTTCACAGACTCCACAGTTTCTGACCTCATTTTCATATTCTACAGACACTCCTTGGTACCAAACACTCGTTTGCTAGCAATCTACATTTTACAATTCCAAGGTGACTTTCATATAGTTTACTCATTAGTTCCTTTTCCATAGCCTGGAAAACAAATTCTGCTTTGATATAGAAATATATCTTTGTGCACTGTTAGTTGGCGCCTTACAGTACAGAGAAGTGTTTCTTCGTTTCAGTGCTGTGGTGGCCTGATGAAGGCCAACCTCATAAACAGTATTCTTAACTTTGTTAAGACCATTTAATTATTTTGAGTATCCCTAATTTCTTCTTGTCTACTTTTAGAGGCTGGAAAATTGTCCATCACAAAGTAGACATATAATTCTACTTCTTGTTCACCCAGACACTCATTGCTGTCATCTTTCAAAGATGCTCTTGATAGGGCATCATCTGTATGCAATGCAAATCTTTTCCTTTTTTATAATGTTTAGTAAAAGAGTATTTCATGAGTCTCATACGAAATCTTTGTTTTCCTGGACGGCGACAAAGTGTAATCACATACATATGCTTAGTAGTTTTTGGCTCCATTCCATTTTGTCACTGTATGCCCTGCATCATGATAGAGTGTATGAATACTAACCGAACGACAATGGGAGAGAAGAGAGAATGCATGCTACACTGACTGTCCACAATCTGTGTTAGAAATGAATGATTTCAAAGTCTCCTTTTAGATTAAAACAAAACTTTATTTCTGATAAACATAGCAACTCTGCTCTCATGACCACAAGGCCTTGTCTCCCCAAAACAAGCTCTTTCTTCTTTTTCTCTTTTCTCTCTCTCCTTTTCAACATGGATGAGAAACTTCACGTCCAACCCTCTCTCCCTGACACACCGTTCACACTGCTCCCACCACGGGTGCGTGGGGCCCTGTCAGGGTGAACCAAGCAACAAAAATACAACTTCAAAATATTTCCAACAATCTGTAAAGGGTCAAACGTAGAGGAGTGAATTCATGCACACGACTGTGCCAGTCCACAATCCAAATAAGGGTTACCTCAACACCGACTGACTGACTTTCAATGTTTTTTTACTTTATATTTGGACAGATTGTTTGTGGTTTGAATTGACAACAAAATCAGCAGTTTTCCTCAACTTCCCTCAAACGTAATTTTAAAATCTTATCTCTACAACTAATTATATCGTCAGTGTTGCATGTAAACCAATCAAGCCTGTTTTTGTTGTTTGTACAGGAAAGACAAAAAACTGATTTAAATAAATCAAACAAAGCAGAGAAATACATTGTAGTTCAATAATCAATAGTCAATTATGAAATCGGATGACATTGAAATATGTGTATTTAGTCAATATATATTCCATTTCTATATCTCTATTTTTAGAAAATCCAGAGTTAAGTAGTTTGCTTGAGACACTGACGATATGGTACAATTTGTGCATTCATCAGCAATGATAAGATATAGCTAGTTTCATGAAGAAAAAGTATTATGACATCCGTTTTAGACATGATATTGTGAAAGTGCTAATATATCACACTTTTTGCTGCTTAAAATGCAGAGACAGAGAAGAAACCATTTGAAAAGCTGATTGGATTGCTCAAATTTGGCTCTCAGATAAGACAAAATTATTAGAGTCATATGAAAATTTTCAAAACAAAGTAGATATTCATGGATATCAAAAATATTTTGAAAAAAGTTTGTTTTTTTTGTTTGTTTTTGTTTTTTTGTGGAACGGGCTATAGCAACTAAGTTAAAAATATATCCCTTTATAACCAAGGACTATGGAGTAAAGGAGATATGCAATGTAACCTACACTCAGAAATTTGGTATTAAGAATATTATAAGTAGATGGATTATATAACACTGACGTGACATTCCAGGTATTTTATTTTTAATAATACTATGGTTCTTATTGATTGAAATCTATTTTCATAAATTCTTTGTGTATTCCAAATCTACAAGAAGAATGAAGAGGTTTTGGAAAGCCTGGCATGAAAAGAAATCTGCAGCAAAACGATCAAAACAGATTAACATAAGCCTGATGGAAGAGAAAAGGGCTTTGTGGAGGACCAGAGGAACCATCAAATTCTTGTTGTTAGGTAGGTTTTTAGTGTGAAATTTCGTTCATCTCAAATTCCCCTACGTAAGAAGAGAGTTTGAAACAAGAGAATTTACACAGCTTCTTCTCCTCCTCCTCCTTCTTCATCTGTTACATCGGCTGACTCAAAGATCAGTATTATGGTCAGTGTGTGAGCAGCAACCATCAAAACCAAGTGGAGTCTTGATGAGCTGTCGTGAGTAATGTCTAATAATACCATAACTGTGTAAGGCAGCCAAAGAAAATGGTGCAGGTAAAGTGTCAAGATACCGCCTGTGAGTTCCATATTGGTCTTAAATTTCTAAAGACTGCTGAGGCTTTTCCAATTCGAGCTCCTAAATCTTTGTCTGTGAGACTTGGAGAACAACGAAAAAACAAATAACAAGATTGCAGACCTTCGTAAACAGGTGCCTTAGACGTATAC
>JBCIKM010231553.1:0-12378 GCA_039654465.1 Melibe viridis | reverse complement strand
AAAGACGATAGCTTCAGTGTAAAAGAAAAGAAACAGAAGAAGAAGAGCCCACCAGGGACTCCCACCAACCACCCGCATTGACAGCTGTAAAGAAAAAAGAAAAAATAGTTCCCTAAAAGTAAGGAAATAAATTAAAATGTTGCAATGATACTTACACTTCTGAAAGCCAAAGTAAAGTAAGGCTTTCACCATTTTTCATCAAAAACATTTTCCAAAATAAATAAAAGAAAATGGCAAAAGGAATTTTGCATAATTATTTTAGTCTAGTAGATCCAAATGGGACAAATTCAAAAATAATAAAGGACAAAGAATTTGCTAAAAAAAAAAAAAAAAGGGCTATAAAGCACTCTTAAAATCAATGCAACCAATGGATAATTATTTTCTTTTGGTCATAGTCATAGCGATAATTAAACAAATAAATAATAGAATCACCAAAATAATTCCTCACTTTTGAAACAATAAGGTATAAAAAGTTATCAAAATACAGATCGTTCAATTAGGCACAAATGTAAACACCACAAGGGGAGAGTGAAAGGATCTATATCTAGATGGTGAAGGCACCATCAGTCAGCCAATTCCTTTCTGTTTCGGTCAGTCATGGATGACACAGCAGTGGTTTCACCTGAGATATTGAGATTGACATGCTGTCATATTTCAATTCTTAAGTAGGACGACAAAGTTTTTAAAAAGGTCATTAAGTTTTGTTACAGCAAAACGAGGCGTCCAAGCAAACAAATGTACCTTATCACTTTTCATTCCACTTCCCTACCTAATAACACCTCTTCAAAATTGTAAAAGAGGTGAGAAAACAGTTGGGTTTTTTTCCATCTTCCTAAAATAAACCTATTTCTTCAAGACTATAAATAACATAAAAAAGGCTTTTTCCATATCCACTAATAAAACCTCTCCAAGGCAATAAAGATGGTGAAATTAAAGCGAGAAAAAAAGGAAATGATCTGTTAGTTTTTGGCAACACGAAGGACCTTTCATTTTCATTTTGATTGTTTGTAAAAGAACGAGTTGAGTTGTAGAACAAAAATTCTTAGTCTCAATCATCATTGTGCACTCGTCGTTGCAAAGAAAGCTTCAACTGTTGATCAATACTGACTTTTTAGCGTTCCCAAATTCAGTGCTGATAAAAGAGGCAAAGTTTTCAAAAAAGAGAGAAAAGTTCTCTGAGTTTGTTGCAAACCAAAAATTTCAAAATTAAATCAAAAGTAATTTAAATAGTACAGTAGACCTTGGATACAAGGAGTTAATCAGGACCAACAGGTTATTCTCCTTGAATCTAAAGTGTCATTGAGTGAAAATTCTCACAGGTATATGAATACAGAAAAAAATATAAAATATGATTTGTACATCTCTTAAGTTCAGACAACATTCACATTTAAGCTCCTTTTGAGCACTTGATGTGGAATGGGAATCATATACAAGCAACATAGAAACATTTAAAATATTCAATATTGACTTAAACTTGAACCGTCAACAAAATTAATGACTTCAACCTTTAATATAGATTTCAGTATGGGTCAAAAAGAAAAAAATAATAAAATATTTTGACAGCCATCTCAAAACGATTCCAAAGAGAGGTAGAAAATAATCAATTAATTTTGATTTTCATTAAAAATTTGGTATTTTCATATTCAAAAAATCAACTAAAGAATTTTATGTTGGTCAAGTTACAAGCACTGCTTCATAATATATTATTTACATATACAAATAAACAGGATAAAGAAGAAATCATAAAGATATTTTTTGTTTAACTACCTATAAAAACTAGCAAAATATTTGTCTTGAATCTAAGCCATTTAATTTCCAAAGAAATCAAGTCAATCTCAAGGAATACAAATTTAGATCTTGTTTTTTCATTGGACAGCTGCTGAGGGATCACTGTCCAATCACATAAAAATTTGAACAGAATTAACAAGGTAAAAAATTATTTGTTGTAGAAAAAGGGAATGTTGAATTATTTGACCCGTTTTAGTTTTAATGATAGAAACAACAAACCATGAATGTGCTGGAAAGCATCTACTCTTTTCATGCATTATTTAAAAACACGATTGCAATTATAACATTTGAAATGTAGGTAAATATAATTTTTTTTTTTTTCCTTTAGGCATCTTGAATTGAGAATGTGGTATTATCAGGAGTAAAACAGAGAGGAAGAAGAACTTTGGATGCCTTCAATAAACAATCATATGTATTTCAAAGATGATAAAAGTATCTTGCATGTTTTTTCTTCCTTCAGACTGTGTCTAAGTTGGAAATACTATCCACATCAGGGAGGTACTTATTACCTCAGCAAACCCCCAGAATAACAATTTACCTACTCAAACTTTAATCAATGAGCAATGGCAATATTGCATTATAGTAGTTTTAGCATGATCATTGACTTGAAAATTGTCCACAACAAAACAAGTAAGAAGCTTGAGCAGTATGTTCATAATTCATGACACATAATGAGGAGAAAAGTTGATTGGATTAATTGAAAGAAAAAGTTTAAGAAAAAAAATTGATATTTTCAAATCACTTTCTTAAAAACAAACTTTTTGAAATTTGATAAGAGTCAAATTTCAAACATAATATGTAAGGAATTAATTTAGCAATTGATATCCATAACAATAATGAACAACTTATGAAAGAGAAATAGAAAATATCACAAAGTAAATAGAAATTCACAACTTGCATAAATAGTGAAAGTTAAATTGTATATAACTGCCCGCATCGACAGTAATACTCAGTTCCACTGAGTCAGTCGATATATTTGAAGAATAAGAAGATAAATGTAGAGGCAATATCATGAATCAGCTGGAAAGAACTTCATCCTAATAACAAACATTACAGAAGAAGATAAACAACTGGGGAAAATAGACATCTGAGCAATAAAAACTTGGGTAAAAATAAACCAGAATAAAAAGAAGAGAAAACAAAAAAAAAACCAAAGGAAAAGTAAAAGCCATCAGATATGAGAATTATCAGACAGATGATCCTTTCAGTGATTTTATTCAACATTATTCATTCAAAAGAGGCAATGAAGAACTTGAGGAAATGAAGTCGCAGCAAAAAGATAATTCACTCAAGCAAAACCATGAGGTATAGCAAGAGTGGTCTGACTAAATACACATTTCAATTACATTAATTCCTCATGATTTTCTAAATTTGATTAGCTGTTTTAAATAAATCCTTTTCATTCAGAAAGAGAAATGGTTCAAATAGTATAGGTAGGACTTCTGAAATTATTGAAAAGATTTTTTTAAACACAACATAAAGGTGGGATCAGAGCACAAACTAATCACTATAATTTATTTGGCAAAAAAAGTGTATAAGAATTTGCACATAATGACCTCTAAAAGGAAAGTATAAACAAACAAAAAAATAATATACAACCTCAAATATGTGTAATAAAAAGGATATCACAGTCAAAACGAATTGTAAATCATATTCTTTACTTTTATTTTTCCAGGAAACATTTGACCATTTTTTGTCCAAACACAACAACACAGCAAGAGCCAATAGATTCTGCACCATTAAGTAACAGATAAAAGCTGTTTTCAATTCTGAGTAATGGAGAAAAGATCTTATTCATAGATAATCATCTAACGGAATGTGATAGATGCATTGAAAAAGGAAACCAGGAACTTTGTTTCATAGTAAAATGTGAAGAAAAACTACTGGAACATAGTAAGACTTTATCAACCAGAATATATTTTCATTTCATGATCACACTTTTCTCAGAACAGATCTAATTAGGTGACAACATTTTTTTATATGAAATGCAAGCAAACAATTTCAGTCAAAAAAATGATTTTTGGTGGAGCTCCAAAGAAACTAGAGTCTCTTTTTATTTTTACTAATAAATTATTTCTTCACAACCTTACACTTGAATGTGCCATGTCAAAGTCAGTGTTTCGTTCCAGTGATACAATCAAAGAGCTTTTTAGCAGTCCATATTTATCCTTGCCCAGCACAAGTTCTAATCACTCATCAGACAGCAACACAGCAGTGCACTGCACAGGGCTACGATGCAACAGGTTTCAGCCGAGTTGTCATTCTTCTGTCTGCGCTCCTCTCGAATGTACACCCTGAAAATTAGATAAAGAATACAGTTTGGTGTTAGTGCAAATTTCACAAATTCAGCTCACCCACATCGCCCATCCGCTTCAATTAAAACATTTCATTTTTTTTCTAACACCTTCTACACCACCTCATGTCTTTGGGCAGATGTCTGCACAGCACTACACAAATCTTTACCATTCTTATCCACATATGCCCTGTGGTAAATTGGCTCATTCGTCTTTATCACTGAACAGATCCCACCAAGGCAACAGCAACTATTGTTTGGCTTAAGATCGAGTAATACACCTTATATCTCTCATTATGCCATGCAAGATTAGGCATGGTGGACCAATCCTCTGCATGTCTCCATTTCTTGTGATCCAGAGTTCTTTCTGGCTGCTTAGAGCTTGGTCCCGACACTGCTTAGGCGGTATGAAGGGATATAGATAACAAAACATCCACATAAATATAAATATAGCTTAGTCCAGTACCTACTAGAGGTAATTCCCCCTATTTCATACCCTAGCTGTACCATACCTCAAGTTCTGCCTGTTGTCTTTACACCTTTAAATTATATGTGTGCGATTTTAAAAAAGCATAATTTTTTTAACACATGCAGGAAGAAACACAGAAGTATGAACTTAGGAAACGGTACAAAACAGATAGAATTTGTTCTACTATTACAATTAGATACTTGGTGGTTTGGTAGCTCAGTTGGTACGGTGTTCGATTCTAACAACAGTAGGGGAAGAGTTTGAACCCTGGTTAGGGCTATCCAGTTTTACTCTGGACAACATGGTTGATTCCTCTTGGCATCCAGTTTAGCTCAATGAACAACCTATACTCTTCTTTGGTGCCTAGAAAACTGCACTTGCCAGTGTGCAGACAGACGGGCCAACTTATTATTTTATAAAGTACTTACACTTGCTGAGGCTGCTGAGGGTGTCCATGGTAATACTGTTGCTGGGGGTAGGGAGGCTGTCCATATGGAGCAGGAGCCCCGTATCCCTGAGGTGGTGCTCCCCCATAGCCCCCTGGTGGAGGGGCTCCATAGGCCTGGGGAGGGGGTGCTCCATAGTAGCCGGCCGGTGGGGGTGGGTAGGCTGGGTCAACTGCTCCAGTGGTATAGGGAGGGGGAGGTGCGTTGGGGTGGACACTGCTCATGTCGGCTGAGAATAAAACACATTGGGAGATATCAAAAGATATTTTTTCGTAACTCTTTTTTTTTTTTTTTTAAATTCTATCAAAAGTCAATGTAGAGAGCAATTAAAAGGGCAATCTATATAAAGACATCAGAGACAAAAAGAAGAGAGAAAAGAGAGAGAAAAAAAGGGCAATTGAATTAGAACTGAGACAAAAAAAACATGACATGGCTCTGAGACCAGTAAAAGCCATGGCAGCAAATCATCGTATTTATGGATGTTTTTAAATTAAGTCATGAATAAAAGTTCTTTGGGTTGGTTTCTTTTTTTAGAGAGTTAAAATCTGTAAATGCAATATTGAGAAGCATTTATAGAGCATTAACATACAGTAAATAAGAAATTCGTAAGGTTTTAAAACCAGATTTCCCCCTCTCTCTATCCTGAACAAAACCCTTTCACTTTGAGACCCCTATACCAAACAAAGTGTCCAGCCTGATAAGACACAATGTGTTTCTAGACATTGATACCAACATCCACTTCCGTAAAGCCAGATAATCATTCACATATGAGTGAAGTGAGGCACTTCCAACAAAATTTCATGCTGCTCAAAATAACTTGAATGCAGGGGCTGAATTTGCCCTGTAGGCTATAAGCTATCCTCTACATCTATCCTTTTGAGCTGAAGTGCCTCCAGTTGAAAATCAATACATTGGATCATATAGCAGTTCTCAAACCATTACATAAGTGCTTTACAATACTATATCCCTGGCAGACAATGAAGCCACCTCTGTTAGGCGTGTTACAAAGTCAACTTCATATGTAGATTATTGGATTTTAAGAAACAAACTGATGATGCGCCTTTAGTTCAAAAAAAAAAAGAGAGAGTGGCTACTTGCCTTCACTCTGATCTCAGAATTAATATTTAAATAAATCATAATTTGTTAAAACAACATAAAAGAGTTACAAGTTGCAAGTTATCAATTGTATATATGTGTGTCTCCATTGCCAGCAGGTGGATGTTTATTTTTATCCGTGGCGTTTGCTTGGTGCACATTGCCTGCCATTATTCTCCAATTGTTTGTCTGATGTAAGCTGTGTTACTAGTGATTCCACTTGTATTTTCCTGGACTACTGATGCATGTCTTTCTGTCTTCCTCTTGTATGTTTGCCTGCAATCATCCCACCAATAACTAAATGCTCTATACCTTTAAGTCCATACACGTGGCCGAAAAATTTTATTTGCCTTTTCCTAATTGAAGTCAGAAGTTCTCATTTGCACAGTACCTTTTTAAGCACTGCCTAATTTGTAATTTTCTCTGACCATTGGATTTTCAATGGTTCCCTGTATATCCACATTTCAAAAGATTCTAATCGTCTCTGCCATTCTTTGTCAAAGATCCATGTTTTGCAGGCATACAAAAGGGGAGAATGCACATAAGTTTGTATTATTTGTAGTCTCTTTTTTAGTTTTAGTTTGGTATTCAAAATACTAGATCCTAAATTTTGGAAAGAATTCTTTAATATGCCTATTCTTTGTTTGATTTCTGAGTTGTCTCTAGTGTCGTTTGATATAATAGCGCCTAGGTATTTGAATTTTTTTACTTGCTTATTTTTTTCCCCTATTGCCAATGAGTCGAAAGCGCAAAATATCATCTTGCCTGCAAACTACCATACAATCCATCTTTTTTACATTCAGAATCAGTCCTTTCTCTTCGCTAGCTCTCCCAAGTATGTTGAGCATATACTGCACACCTTCTGGTGCAATGCCATCAAGACGGCGTCATCTACATGTGGTATGTTTGTCAGGTTTTGTCCTCCAATAGTGATTCCCTTGGTGTCTCCAATTTCCCAGAAGAAAGTTTCTGTATACAAGCTAAAGAGGTCTGGTGACAAAATGCATCCCTACCTCACTCCTTTTTTATGTAAAAAAAATTGCAAGGTTTTGTTGTCTAGTTTAACACAAGCTGTTTGATTCCAGTAGAGGTTTCAAATTATTCTGAGGTCATTTTCTTCTATTCTACAGACAGAAGTATTTGGAAAAGATCATTAGGTTTTTGCGGAATCAAAGGCTTTTGAATAATCAATGAAGCAGAGGAATACTTGTTTTTCTTTTTCTATTGATCTTTGCAATATTGTTTTCAGGGTAAAGATAGCATTCACTGTTCCTTTATCTTTTCAAAATCCAAACTCCTCCCTGCAGATTTCTGTATGATTATCCAAAGAAAATAAACAACAACAACAAAAAAAAGATTTTCATCTGATAGGTCCCCAATCAAAACAAATTAGAACTCAAAATGAAATAACAAATAAAAAACAAAAATTACATGCAAATGAGGTCTTAAAAAAGGATTTCAAGCACAACAAAAAATGACAATGAATGATTACATGTGAAACTGAACAAAAATAGAAAATATGCAATTAAAATACTTTCTTCAGCAATTTTGAGCAGCTGACCCAATTTTTTCAAATTCAAATACAATTCTTTATTGTCCTTTTTTTTCTTCTTCATAAAAATGACTACTTTAAGCTGGTCATTAAAAACAACAAGTTCAACTGCTGATGAAAACTGATTCCATTGGTATTTAAAAGCATAAAAATCAAATATATAGATTGAAAGGAAAGGAGAGTGAATTTTTGTATCAAAATTCAAATTCGATGCCGCTGTCAAAAGGAAAATACAGGGTGGCTTGTATGCTCAGATTTTTAATTGGAATAATGAAAAAAACCAAGAAAGATAGCTGCAAATTCTTTCTGCAAAGTAACAGGAATTTATTGGCAATTTGTTAAGCGTTTATCACAATATCTTACTAAGAAGGTTACGAAATTATGTCCGGACTGTGCTGTTTTTGGATCAAGATGCACAAATGAACAGAAAAATGTCAATAATTAACACAAACAGGTTTATGATAAGAAAACTTTTCTTTTGACAGTTAAATTTGAATAAAGGGTAGCTTGAATAAAAACGGAATCAGAGATCAACGTGCGCTGTTTTTGACCCACATCAATAGTCATTATCTCTTTCTGGCCAGGAGTTTGTTGGGTTTTTTTTAAGCATGATTTTTGTGGTTCCAACAAAAACAGTCCTTGTTTCAAGGGCTTTAAGACTTTTATAGGGGCTGAGAAAATGGAATCTTTAATGTATTGTCATAAAGAAAAAAATAATGTCCAAATGGGTTATTTGGGGTGACAGGCAGTGTTTAGCTTACTTGTTTTCTATGCCACTGACACTGGCCAACTTGTCCCAGGTCCAAATGGTCTTTGCCCCTTGGAGGTGTTGATTACTTACGGCACTCTCTCTTGTAAGCTCTCGGGTCTAAATTAATCAAACTCAAGTCATGAAACCAAATTGCACCTTTGACTTTTTCAATGTTATCAGCCATCGAATCTGATAAGTATTACGCATTTATTTACATGGTGCGCCACTTGTTTTATAGTGGTTCAAAAAGTGACCAGAAGATGTGCACCCAGCATATTGGTATGACGGTAATATCTAAGCCTTGGCAGAAAACCGCAGGTTTCTTCTATATTTCTTGGATTTTTAGCTATTCCAATAATAAATCGGGAGCATATTAAAAAAAAGCACCTTGCATATCCTTATCAAGAATTACAATTTGTGTGATTGAAGAAAAATATGAAGTCCAGATTTATGAAAAATGCTGTTTCTCATAGTCATTTTGCGGGCCTCATTCAGCAAGCAATATTTCAACAAAACAACTACACAATAAAAGTTTACAAATTCTATAAAAATGCTTAAAAAACATTTCACCAAAATAATTGCTATATACCACTTAATTTATCATTGTTATAAAATTTCTTTTTTTAAATGGCACATTGCATCAAATATTTTGGAGAGATGCAATGAATAAGTATTATACTGAGGACAAATATAATATACTGTCATGCTCTTTATATAAATAAATATCCTGATTATAAAGAGCTAGATTTGCATTTAAACTGAATATTCCATTTTATTGGTTTTAAAAAGAGAAAAATGGTAAATGTAATTTTGGCCAGCACATAGGGAGATTAAAAGTGTGCCTTAAATCATATTTCTAGGAATTCTTTTGTATTTAAGAAGTTGATCAGAGAGCGGGCTAATAGTGAAAGAACAGAACGTAGGGCAGAATTAGCACAAAAACTTTGTTTGTTCTGCTGTGACATCAAGTGAGCATTGTCTTGATTGAATAAAAATTATTTTTAAACTCTAGCCTTTCCTCACGTCCAGCATTATAGACAGAGATTCTGCAACTAAATAATTGGACGAGCCTATTTCGGAAACATCTGTTGCATTTCTCCCTTTTATAATTTCCAGTTCCAAAATAAGGAGTTAGACCCTTTGCGAGCATAAAACTAAATTTTAGAGTACAGGAAACAAAAGTTTGGAAAATAAACTTTGTAAAAGTACTAAGTGATTAACAAAAAGAAAAGGTTGATTACAAGGTGATTTTTAAAAGTAAAATGTTTGGGTGATATCCACATCTAGCATGACCTAAATTTTTCATGCACCATGCAACAGTTTTGCTTACCATTCTGATAGTGATACGACATGATGAGACTGAAACCTAATAAAAAGCAAACAAAGAGCACATTATGTCCTACTCTTTGAACCCTCACAGTGAATCAGCCCACTCGCAAAGTAAAATTAAACACATAGTTTCCTACATACACTTTCAATGCTATCCAAATTCAAGCACACATCCATAAATTAGATAAAACCAAAAAAGAGGATACAGACATAGTTTGTATATTTACACAATGCTCCTTTGGACCATTTTTTTTTTTTTTAAATTCAAAAGGCTCACTTAGAAAAAATAAAAAGGTCCTTCTTGCAAACCAGAACAATGAGGACCTGACAGTATGTTCTCGACCCTAAAATAATTGCCAATCTTACAAGCAATGCTAGTCTCACCACCTAAAATTATATGGTCAGCAATGTTCTCATCCCAGGTTGGAATAACCACCTTTCCCAAACAGATGTGTTTATTCTCACCCGGGGTGAAAACATGCCATGTCATTCGCTGTTCTAATCTGGTTTCGGCACACATATAGATAATCAAGGTAACTGTTTTGGTGCAGAAAGTAAGTAGATTCAGAGTGGGTGGAAGTTGGTAAAAATCAGTGAAGAAGACGTAGGCAGGTGAATTGGTAGTTTGATCAGAAACTAAATTGCTGATTTTTTGCCACTTTCTCAGAAGAAGAATCAGAGAATAGCATCTTCCAATCCAAAGACTCATAAGAAAGAGCAAATTTTTATACACAGTTGTCTTTATTTGCAACACCCCTTTTCCATTTTAGACAAATGCATCTGTAGATATAACAACTAAGATACCACACAGAGAGAGAAAATCTGTCACTATTAAAAGTGTTTTATTGCAAAATATATGTGAAAATATTCGTTTGAAGCTTTTAATTTATTTTTTTTTTTAAACACAAGTGTCAGTCAATTGGTTATGGTGCTCTCATGCTTTTACTAAGGATTAAAGTAGAAAGGGTGTTCCGAATAGCCACTGCGTTTAGACTCCTATGGGAGGTCAGCTTTTGAGGTTTCATACTGTCTCAAAGAGAGAGAAAGAAAATGTCATATTTTGTGAATAAGTAGGATGGGGAAATTAAAGACGTATAATTTGTTCACATCTTTCTAATTTAAAAATCGTCAACTCACACTTTCAAGTCCCTTAGCGTTTTAAAAAGCAAAAGCCTTCGGGACAAAAAAAATATGACAAATCGATTATCAACTCCCGAGCGCTGTGACAACAGTGTAAACAATGTCTACTAACCCGTCAGCCCGTCAGTTTTTGCCGGAAGTTGAACTTTCTGAATGAAACGTCACTCGTGTGCTTCGTCACAGTTGGGTCATTGTTACGAAAGAGAGCTTGCTTAACCGGTGGAAGTAATTTTTAGGCGTGAGGAATTGATTCGTGTCTTGCCTCTCCAAAGATCATAGCGGGTCACAATTGGTTATTGAAAAGAAAGCTATCTGCGTATATAGCTAGGTAACCAATCTGGTCTTTTTCATAATTTATGTTATAAGATAAGACAAGATAGCATCAGATGAGCTTTTCTTTATTTCATCCTTCCTGGATATTATGTTTAGTCTTCCATCGGTATTGTGAACAAAAATGATTCATAATGTACACGGAAAATAACGAACAAAACTTAGACAGTGGATACACTGACATGAACAGACGATATAAGAGCTCTGGTTGATATAAATTCAATTTCTAGATTGTGAAAATTGATTATTCGCATGCATAAATATATTACGATATAGAGTGTTCTACGACATTTCTTAATTTGTATATAAATACAGGGTGTCCTTTTATTATTCCCAGATAAAGAATTGAAATAGCTAAAAATCCAAATAAGATTAAAACACCCTGTATTTTGCAAAAGCTTAGAAATTTATCTTAGTTTTGTTGGTACTAAGAATCAAAATTATACAGGGAACCGTTTTTCTACATTGACGTCATTTTTTAAATGTAAATAAAACGGAGGCACTGATTTTAGACGGAAAAGTTGACATGAAACAAAAGAAAAAAAATTGAAATAACTCGAACGGTAACAAAAAATTAAAGCATTGTGCTTTTCACAGATGGAGATGCAGGCCCATCGCCTGGTCTCCAAGCATCACTCCCCTCTTGGCTTCCTTCCACCTTTTCTTAGGCTATGCTACAGACAGGGTGTATGCAAAATGTGCGAGAGACATCGGCTACCTCCAAGTTAAAGACACAGGAAGTTGTGGCAATGCTACAAAACACACGCAGGGAGTTAAAACGACGGTTGGAGAAGTTAAAAGAGAATGACACAGCCTTCATAGAGGTTTATCCTGAAGTTGAGAGCTGATTGTCGTTGTTGTTATGTTCTACTTATTATTTTTGAGTGAAATTGGACAAGATTTCACTTTGATTTTTATTTCATCTTTTGCTTCAGAGTTCAGTTCTTTCGGTTTTGAACGCTCTTCACATATTACGTCACTGTAGAAAAATGGGTCGTTGTAATCCCTTTGCTACTTAGAACCAACAAAACTCAGATAATTTTTGGAGCTTTTGCAAAAACCCAGATGGTGTTAACCCTTTTTTTTCTTTAGCTATCTCAATTCTTTAGTCGACTTAATTGGCACTGCACATATAGCTATAGATAATGTTCAAGACCTCCTGAAACAACACCATCTTATTGTTAA
>JBCIKM010231445.1:0-12378 GCA_039654465.1 Melibe viridis | reverse complement strand
CAATACACAAGTCAAGCTTATGGGTCTGTAGTTGCCTGCATCTCTCCTGTCTCCCTTCTTAAACACTGCAGTAACATAAAGCAGTATTGATGTCAATTGATGGACGTTGAGAATGATAAAAATACTTATGATAATAATAATAATAATAATAATAATAATAATTTTCTATAGTGCCTTACCACATCAATGTCATGCTCAATGCATTTTACAATGGTTGCCTATTTTTAAGAGAAAAAAAAAATGTGAATAAAAATCTTAACATTTACAATCGAATCAACAAAGCAACACATACCCAAAAGGCAAGCATTCATAACATTATCATCTGTTTGTTAACATACTTGCATACTGCCACACAAGCACACATCATATAGTTGATTAAGAAAAGAAAATGGAACAACCTGAAACTTAATTTTTTCAAAATTAAAAAAGAAAGAAATATTTGTCTGACATTTCTGAATAGCTCTTTGTTGTCTTTACTTAAGTTGCTCATACTTTAAAAACTTCAAAAAATTCTGCTAAGCTTTGTTCTGTGAACACTCCCTTTTAAGTCTTTTATGAATATTTTTCTGCATTCTTCCCTCTGAAAAAAAGAATTCATTCACAACAAGCTGTTTTAGACAAGCAATGAATGGAGGTAATCGTTTAAAAAATAGTCCATAGGTTTTAAAAGTAGAAATAAATAGTTAAAATGTTAAGGAGATGTAATTTGACAGTACATTTTGATGCCCTGTCGTACATTCCATCATTTGAAGAACTGATGAGATCACAAGGCAGCTACTGGCATTACTTTTTGACTATCCTACTTAACAAATATAATTCTTTGGCCACAGAATAACTTGTTTGATTTGACACAGGCATGAATAACAATCCACTTGAATCCATCTAACTGGTTTACTAATGGAAAATGAGATGTTTTTTCGTGTTTTTTTCCACAAAAGTCAATAGAAATTCATCTGCTTCATAATTAATTGCTTTTTAGCTATTTATAAAAGGAAAAAGTATGTAAACTTTTAAGATTATCCCATGATATTAATTTTATATCAGTAATGATATGATTTTCATTATGTAACGCTTAAAACTCTCAGATTGAGTGAATAAGGTTTGTCAATAATTATTTTGGAAAATTTTTCAGCCTTTTAAAATTTTTATCATTAAATCAGTTCATAAACAGTTATTTTGAAAACTACTTAATTTCCCCAAAAGTTTGTTTGTTAGTGCTAAAATATTCAAAAGTGAAGTTTCTATGGTAGAATAATCTGAAGTAATTATCTTTCAGGAATTTTGATGTGCTTCAAACTTTCTTCAATTTCTTGTCTTGTCATCAAGCATAAAGAAAAAAAAACTATCAGAGATTCCACTCTATGCTTTTATTCTTTGCTATAGGTCAATATCTTAAGCAAGGCTTTATAACGTCTTAAATGCATCTTGAATATCACTTTGTTGTTTTGTCAATTGCTGTTGTTTTTGTTCGTAGCTTGTTTTTTTGGGTTATTTTTATTTAGAATTGCCCAAAATTATTTTAATCATATTGTTTTTATCTTTCCAGGCAAGAGATCCATTTTGAAACCCTCCTCCTTAGCCTAGAGAGCTCCCCCACCTCCATCCCTTTGTCAACTCCTAGTCATACAACCCCTTTGTGATGATCCTGTTCCAGACTATTCTATTATTCCTGCAGATCCTGTATTGATACCAATATTACCCTCTTTATTTTTTCCACACTTACCTTTAACTGTCAAAATTTTCTAACATATCCTGTTTCCCAGTTGAAAAAAAACTAATCATTACATTCTCTGCTAATTTTGATTTGCTTCTTTTTTGATGAAATCCAAATAATTTTCATGCAAATAAATTTTTATTTGCCAATTTGAGCATGCTAGAAATTTAAAGAATCATAATTTTCTCTATAAAAAATTATTTTGTTTTGGTTTTGTTTCATTCCTTTTTTATTTAGATAGAGATGAGACAAAATGTTTATTCTGTTCTGTTTTTGTTTTTTTAAATAACAGGTAATGAATGCTGTAAGCTTGAAGTTAGTAGTGCTAATAGTGGTATGAACAGAGGCTGTGAAAGTATGAGAGATGAGCATTTACTATCCTCTTAAACACAGTAGTGCCCTTGTGAATTTATTGCTAGCTTGGCTTAATAGCATTTGCACATAAAAAGCATTTCTTATTGCTTTAGCCAAATGAACGCAGTTTGTGTAGAAAAATGAAAATAGGATAGATAGGCTTTAAGAAAAACTTTCTTTCCTTTCCTTTTTTTTATTGTTTTGAAGCAAACAATAACAATCTTTTTTTTTTTGCAGGGAAGGTGAAATATGTTATATCTGTAAGTTGTCAATAAATAATCCTAAGCTGTACCAGTATCTGGTGACTGTATTTATGGACACAGATAATTCAGTGGAAAGACTTGTATGAGTACAGTGTCAAGTGAAGAAAGGTAAAATAAATAAAGAAAATAAATTGTCTCAAAAAGTCGACCTCCACAAGAACCTTGTTATGGGTGATAGGGTAAGTCAGTGTTCACCTCTCATACTATTTATTTTTTGTGATATGACAGAAAAGATTGCCTGCCATAATAATTTGCTTGTGTTGATGACCCTTCCTTGAGAAATACAAAATGGAAAAACTAGAATAAATCGTTGTTTATTTTATCTGTTACTTCTTTTCTAACATTGTATGAGTATGAGTATCTGTGTTTATTTAGTATATATGCTCAGGATTTCCTAAAAAGTTGTCTCCTTCTTAAAAGACCACCAAAATAAGCACTTCAAAATGAATTTATCGTATTTATAAAACAATTTTTTTTTAATGCTGGTTTGAAATTTCACGGAAAACGTCTGATGAAAACGTATTTGCAGCACCTTAAATCGGGTGGGTGAAAATTAACGTAGTTAACTCAACATAATCAATGATCAACATCTTTATTTCAAGAATGCAAATTTTCCATATATTACAATTATAGACAAGTGAGATATAACAGTTTTATCAAGAATACCCGAAAATGCCCATTTCATTGACATGACAATTTTATTAAGAATACCCGAAAATGCCCATTTACTGACTTTAGAAATACTTGATCTTTACATGACAAACATAATACACACTTGGTTGATTCAGATCAGTTGTATTGAATATTATGGCACCATATTGAACTGATCATTAACGTAAAGACATGTAAACCTGGATCATTATTGTAATAAGAGGAGACTTATGTTAAAATTGGATGTTTTTTCTCATTGAGATTGTTTCTTTTACCCAACTTAAGAGTTTTAAGGTTGGTGACAAATTTTATATCCTATGCCAATTTGCTTGTTCCTGATTTGAGGTGCCATAACAAAAAATTGTACAATAGATACAAATATGATATTTTTATAAAATAAATAGAATCACAGAAACAATTGGTTCACAAATTTTCATATTTAGAAAACCACCAATATGGCTTCAGCAAATCTTTGCGCAAAATGCCCATCAGAGTTGTGCCATGAAGTCTGTGATATGGGGATTTTCAGGTTGTCTTAATAAAACTGTCATATCCCACTTCTCTATAACTACAGTAAATTGAAACTTTACTTACGAAAAATTAAGATGTTAGTCATTGTTTATGCCAAGCTGTGTTATATAATGTTGATTAGAAAACAGTTTTTGAGTGCTCTGGTTTTGGGCCTTTTTTTTTTGTTCATGTACCCTATCTGTGGTCACTTGTGCGGGCTCACAATAAATAATAAATAAATAATAATAAATGGAATTTATATGGCGCTAAGCCCTATTGGGCTCTCAGCGCTTCATGTAGAATGAACAACTCACTCAAAAGCTCTCTCTCCCCCCTCCTTCTTGCTGTCTTTCTCTCTCTCTCTCTCACACACACACACACACACACACACTAAATTCACATTATTGCCACAATGCTAACAGTCACTATTACAAGATCAAAAACCATTCTACAAAAGTGGATACAAACTCTATATTCACTAGTAAGGAGGTGAGATTTAAGATAGGACTTCAAAGTTGCCACAGTCCCAGAACTCTTGATGAGAGTTCCAACAGGAGGAAGCTGGGAAAACAAAGGATTTTTCACCAATTTTTTTGTGTGATAATTGGTTTTACAAGGATAGTCTTAGACTGAAGATTTCTTGGAGAAACATAGACGTTTAGGAATTCTTTCAGGTACAAAAGACAGCAGGTGTTCAGGGTCTTGTAGACCAATGTATACACTTTGTAAATTATCCTCTTTAGAGGGAGCCAGTGCAGTTGTTTCAAGAGTTGTTTAGTAGGTCTAGGATTTTGCTGGCTGTTGGTGGGTGCTGCTGGTAGACAATTCTACTCCAGTTTCTTTTCTTTTTTAACTCAAGGTCCAAGAATTAGACCCCCTTAGCATACAATAGTACTCAGT
This sequence comes from Melibe viridis, assembly GCA_039654465.1. Classification (NCBI taxonomy): domain Eukaryota; kingdom Metazoa; phylum Mollusca; class Gastropoda; order Nudibranchia; family Dendronotidae; genus Melibe; species Melibe viridis. The sequence continues at coordinate 7,986 of JBCIKM010231445.1, read as the reverse complement.
ATATACATCTTCTAACCCTGGAGTCATGTACAAAAAAAAAGTATGAAGTAGGGGATGACCACTGACCCCCCCCCCCCTCCCCCACACACACACACATATACACACACAAACAAAAACAAAACACAGGGCACAAAAGAAAAGGTGGGAAAATAAGACAATAGCTTCATACTGAAAGAAAAGAAACAAAAGAATTACCCAACAGGGACACTCACCAAATGCTATGCACACATGTCTTAAGGCATTGGAGTACAACACCGCACTGACTGAGCAACTAAAATGGTTAACTGAATCGTTGGGCCAGGTTGTAAATCTACATTTGATTTATTTGTGATTTGTGTAACAAAGTTGCCACTGACTTGTTTCTAAAGCAATTTTGAATATGGAGGAGAGCATTTAATTTGAATACAACAAGAAATGGCTTTTACAGTGTAAAATAGTGTTTTCCCCTTATGCACATACAACAATTCAATAGCCTTTATAAGCGACTGAAAAACCTCAACAAAGTAATACTCTCCAAACCATAGAAGTTGCATGCATGGAAGAAAATGTGTCACTATGAGTGTGTGTGTGAGTATGAAGATTCTGTGTGTGCATTGGCTTTATATGTGTGATGGAGAGTAAGAGAGATAGAGAGAGAGAGAAGGGAGGGGGGGGGGTCGAGGGAAGGGGTGAATTGAAAACCTGATAGGAAATCTGTTTCTTTGCAAACATAATGATTATAGCAAGTCAAAAAGTCAGATACATTCAATCTGGACTTCTGCTCAGCTCTAGGAAGTAGCAGTCTTGCTCAGCTCTAGGAGGTTGCAGTCTTACAACTTCTCTATATTATTATTATAATATAAATAAATGAAAAAAAGTGAATTCCTCAAGAACAAAATGAGCACAATTTTTTTTTGTTTATTGGGGTTTATTTGAAGGAAACAATTGCAACTTTCAAATCATTCACATTTGCATTGATAATTCCTTCATGATTTTGATTAATCAAAAATAAATTCAAGAACAAAATCTTTGACACAGACCAAGGAGATATTTACAGAATAGACATAAAACCTTTTTATGGAAATCTTTTGCTTTATTAAGGGTCCTTTTTGCTGAATCACTGTTTTTCTCAATGCTATGAAAAAAAAACCCTCCTTTTAATGTAAAGAATCAACCTAAAGGCTGTACACCAACCCTTTCCACCCCTGTGTCCCTTGGAGAACATGATACCAATCCAAAATTAATTCTCCATTGTAAAGACTTTCAAGAAGAGAAGTGACATTTAAAATCTGATTGAGAATCTGTTTGTGGTTTCATCTGTTCCCACTTTGCACTAATTCTATCATCTTACTTTCCTCTAGGCTCCTCTATGACCCTTGTGTGTCATGGGGCCCTATAACAACCAATAAACAAACAAATTAACAAATCAGGTTTTGAAAACAGTTCTTTTTTTAAATTGCACATCTTCTGCATTATAATTAATAATTAATTATTCGGCTTTCATGACAGTTGTGTTGTTATTTTGAATGTTAAAAACACTAGTTTTGTTTAAGATGTTTATTTAATTCATTACAAAACTTTAACTCCTTTCATCAGACAGTGATAATTTCTTCAGTAGCAGTGTGTGCTTTAAATAGTGCTTTTGATGAATCATAAAGGTAAATATAATAGCGTGTTTCTTGATTATTCCCTGATAACGAATTAAAAGTGTCACAGTCACAGAAGCAAGAAGCGGTGAGAACTTCTCCCCCTCTCCCCCTCCCCCATCCCTTACCCCTACCCCTATGTCATCACACTTTGTTAATAAAAGTTAAAGTAGATACAACATAATATACTACTGCTTAACATAGGGTTATAATTTTTTTTTTTAAATTTCAAACACAAGGTTTTTCTTCTTTATTTTATTCATTTTTTTTTTACTAACAAATATCAGATTTCCTTCTCACTCCATAAAGTAACACTGTTGAGAAAGAGACAGCATTTTCTAGAAATAAGAAATTTTCTCCAAAAAACAACTTTGATGGTTCCAGTTATATCTAGTACTAGTCCATTTAAATTATTTATCCGGCAAAATAAGAAGAATACACCTTGAACTCTTGACCAGTTTTTTCATCTTGATAAAACAAGGTTGCTGCTCTTGCAGCATCTCTCCCTAGAGGATATGAGTAGTTCTAGATCTTTCTGATCCATTAAAATTGTTATGTGACATAACAAGAGTACACCCTGTTTTTTTGTCAAGAATGATACACAATGTGTTGGCAGGAGCAGCAACTCTATCCCTCTATTATCCCTCGCCACTGGTCAGTGCCAGCACTGCCTAGTTGCAGCTGGTGCCAAGTTTTCCGATGTGTTTTCAGCGCCATCTATAAAAGAGACATAAATAGTCATTATGTTAAGCATTCTTCTGAGGCGAGTCTTTTAATTTTAAATCATTGCTCATGGAAACAAATAGGAAAAGTTATATATAGGCATAACAGTAGAGACAAGAGACTAAACACTGAAACCTCTAAGTCAGTACGTTAGTATTCAAAACAGTATTGAGAGATTTGAAGAAAAAATTGACCTCTCCGCATGCAAAAACATCAATGCCGCCACTATGGCACCAGTGAAGGGACTAGATTAGCCTTCAAGTTTACACCCAATGCCAAGAGGAATCACCTGTGTTGTCCATGGTAGGCATTGATAGCTCTGGTCAGGATTAAAACCCACACCCTTCTGCAAGTGCGTCAAACACCTTACCAACTTAACTATTGGGTCACACAGAGAGACTTACCTCTGCAATATCAACTTTTCTCTCCCAGGACTTCACTTTCTTCTGGAGGTCGTAGAGATCAGATTTCTCCATGACATATTCCATGACTTCTGGTACCTTGAAATTAGCCAGCTGCTTCCTCAGCTTGCGATTTATCTGTTCTGCCTTGGCTCTCTCCTGTATTAATTTTGTAGTTCCAAACACAATATTATTCAAGTTTATAACGATGAGATAAATTCTCTTCGCAGCCTTACCATTGAAAATTTCATGATTCAAGGCATTAAAAAGAATGAATCAATTTCACAAAAACTTTTTGAGCCCTAATTGCCTGCTACAAAACATGCTTGAAGCCCTTAGCAAGAGAAAGTACCCAACTGTCATTGATTGAGCAGCATTTTGTTCTAAAAATATTTTTGTCATCTTTAATAGGAAATTAAACTTACTTCCCTAAAAACTTTGGAAACAGAAAATCTTACAATCTTCACATTCAAGTAATTTTTGAGAAAAAAAGTAAATGCTCCAAAAATGATATTTTCCATATTTCTAGTGTGGTGTCATTCTTTTGTTTTGTTTTTTGTAACAATGTCTCTTTAGAATACTTTGAAAGTCTCAATGAATTTCCTATAAAATGAGGTCTATTGATATCAGATCTGTTTTGCCCACATATGTTTATATCTTTATTGTCCAGTAGGAAACGAAAATAATTGAAAATGGTCTGTGAAAAACAGTCTAAAACAAGCTCTTCCTTTGTAAATACATGTGAAGCTTAAACTATGTAGCAACATCCATTTTTTAAATTCTGTTTATGAGTGATGAATCAATAGTAGAGGGTTTGTTTGACCTACAAATCATGCATGAGCAGTTAATACTTAGTTATGGTGAACTTTAAAGTTTGTGAGAGTTTTCACTGGCATCATGTCTGTCCTGTCAGGAAAGGGTTGACATACTTCTATAACTTGGTGTCGAGCAAAGTGAATAATAGAGAGGAGTAGAAACCAGGAATTACAGATATTCCATATAGATAACAGTGATAAATAGTATTATAAACTATCAATAGTGTTATTGTTTGCACACTGAACCAGCAATCTCGATATTTGTGGTTCAACTCTCGGCAATGGCAGAAGCCTTTTAGTGCCAATTTTTTTTTTTTTTTTATCAACCTTTCACTGTGGTTTTTGTATTGTCCCTATCTGGCCAACATAACTATGTAATTACTTATCACTGACATTAATTGGTGAAGAGAGAAAAATCAAAACAGATCTTACCACTTCAACAACCTTGGTCTCAGCTTGGATCTTAGTTTGCATGTCTTCACGAGAGGATATTTCACTTCCCAGCCTTTCAGACTCCATGGTTAGAATATGAAGTTTTTTCTGAGGGGGTAAAAGTTCCAGAGTTGTTCGTGGGTCAAGTCTTTTGTCATGTGTTTTGTTCAGTACAACTTTATTCAAATGTGGACACAAAGTTGTATTACAGTTTACAGCTAAGGAACATCGAGCTATATATCTCTCAAAGCATGAGTTAGTACGGTAAAGTACCTTACCCAGGGCAAAAAACAAATGGATAAGGCTTTACATCATACAGCGGAACCTGGGACTGATCTCATTCACATCTTTCCAGATACTGGCCAAACTAATTGTCATTTGACTTTTCCAATTTCAGGAGCTGTACTTAGGTACTAATAAGTCATGAACGCAGCATTGTCATAAACTGTGAGATAAAATTAAACCTGATGGTAAAGAAGACATGGAATCTCAACTGAAAGAAGATTTGAATGCAAAATCTGATCAGCCTATGTTTAGAATGTATTTCCTTACTACTTCCTTTTTCAAATAACAGTTTTTTTTTTAAATTGACATACAATTATCAATGGAAATTAGAGTTGCTAGTCACTGACAAAGAGCATGGTCCTTGAGAGAGTGAAAAATCTTGCTCTTAGGTGATTTGTACTCCTCTTAGGCACATAGCAAAGGAGATGACCCATACAATATCATAACACGTAAAATGTGGTCTCAGAACCATGGGTAATGATCGATAAATAGATTCCGCCATGCTATAGCCAATGATGACCTAATTTAGCTAAAGGCAGGGCCAGCCAGGAGTGCAACCAGGGACAATTATATTTTCTTGTTAATCATCCATCACACAACAAAGCAATGAATCTTTCTCTCTCTCAGACAATCACTGATCACTTTTGTATGTAACAATATGTAGACTATGCAATTCATAATGGTTGAGCAATTGGATGAGTGTTTGCTTTGCTTGCCTGGCCAAGGGTCCAATCAATATTTAAGAGAGGGAAAAAAAATCTCTGATGATGCTTTAAGCAGCCAAATATCATGCTCTTAGACAGTCTTAGGTATGTTGGTGCATGCTTTTAGAGATTCATTTTATATGGACTGCAACTCGATCTGACAAAGGACATTATTCTTCCCTGAAATGCCATTTAAATGTAATTTTCTCAAGAGGAGTCTGACAGCTGGAACAGATTTGTCAACTTTTCTTATTAAATTTTATTGTCAAAGTCAATTGATAATCAAATGTTACCTTGTATGAGTTCAACACTTGCAGTGTATTGGCTGTCATCAGTTTCAAGCGAAGTAAATCCTGGTTTCTTTCATCTATCTTTTCTAGATATTGCTGATTTTCTATCTTCAGTTGGTTAAAATCAACCTCATGAAGAACTTCACCCATTTCCTCTTTCTGTGTGAATCAGGTACAAAAAAATTGTTTAAAATTATTGGGAGCATAAAATGTAGTTGAGATGCTAAAAGAGTGAACATTTGCCAAAAACACAGATGTATACTCTGCAACCTTCAAATAAATTTTCAAGCTAGTTTGCAAGTTCAGAATGATTATATCTTTTCCTAAGACCAATTGTGAGGCAGTCTGGGAAAACAGGCACTTTGTGCAGAGCATCTAAATGAGTTACAGGCTGTTTTAGATAGTGAGGTGACTTTTGGTGTCAAAATGGGTTATGGCTTCAAAAGTAGCTTTATCTATTCAAGATTCAATTTCATATCATATGACATATCATTTTCCACCCTGTAGTAAATTGGCTAATTTGTCTTTCTCACTTAGCAGATACCAACACAGAAATAGCAACTATTGTTTGGCTTAAGATCGAGTAATACCCATATGTATTGCTTATTATGCCACACAATTTTTGGCATGGTAGACTAATCATCTGCCTCTGTCTTCAGTTCTTGTGATCCAGAAGTCCATCTAGAATTTCAACCAACCAGAAATATCTCTGCACTTTCGAAACTAAAAGCTTAAACTTCAACCTTAATTTTTCTATTTTTTACACTCTCAATCAGCACCAATTTTTTAACTTCAAAAGTCCATTACTCTGGTCATAATCGAGAGATCTGAATAATTAAAAAAGCAAAATGAAGGACCCTTTTTTAAGACTAAACACTTGATTAAAAATATAAAATTTTCAGAAGGAGCCCACTTATCCCATACCACCTCACAATTTATTTTTTTTTCTACTTCAAATCCTTAAAAATGTTCTGGGGGTTTTTCCCCCTAAATCTATTATTCTAAGATATGAAGAAGATGCAAAGTTAAGATAAAGTACTGCATTCTCTATTAATGTTTGTATTCTAACAGTGCATAAATACCTGTTTGAGCTGTAACATCGCTTTCTTTTTTTGAACCTTAAGAGTAGAGTTTTTCAAACGTAACTTTTCAATGAGGGTATCCTGGAAAAGGTGAAGGAGAAGAAACGAATTGAAAAACAAATGAGCTTCCAAAAACAAAGTAATGAAAAGAATGCACAAATCAAAACCAAACCGATAAGGCTTTACAAGAATTTTCAAAACTTTAAATTGAAAAAAAAAAAGATTTTTATCTCTTGTCAGAGTCTTGTAAAAGCTTTCCTTTATTTTGTAGGATAAGCATTATCAATTAATTACGTTATCATTCTGATAATGATCTATTTTCAATTTGTAATTAGAAAATTGTTAAGTGAAAGACCTACCCGGGCTCGAAGTTTGTCTTCAAAGTATCTCATACATTTCTCAGCAATCACTTTATTTGTTCTGTGATTGACTGAGCCTTTTGTGATGTCTCTCTCAAACTCATATGACTCCTTCTTCATCTCACTCAAACGCATGTCAGCCTCTTCCATGATAGCCTGAATGAATATAGAGTTAAAAAGAACAAAAGAAAATCTTTAAAAAATAAACAGCCAAAAAACATTATTTCAATGATGATGGTGAACAAAGCCTGTCAGAAAATTTTCCCAAACATTGCAAATTGCACTGCATCTGAGGATCAAAATGAAAAGCAATTATTTTGTATTTGATCTTTAAAATTGCAAAAAACCTAGAGCTATGCTCACAGTAATTTGTTATTAAGAGATAGATATTCTTACATTGGGGCAGACCCAAAAGACATATTTCCCCTATGGGATAAATAATTGGAATTTGATCTCATCTTTTTTATTATGTAATTTTCTCTTCAGCTATATCAACTGATTAAATGAGACATTGTATTGCTATCATTGTGTTCATGAGATGCGCTAGGAAGAATCTAAAAGACATAGATTATGGAGAAAGTTTTATTATATAAAGAGAAATCAAGTGTAAAACTTCATTATGAAGTCATATAAAAAAGGAAAGAAGGTGGACAATTCCAACAATGAAAACTCTCTAGGCCTTATGTGACTACCACTTGGTTCCCAGAAAAAAAGATGTCATAAACCTTTAACTTTAACAAGCTTCTCCCAAGAAAGGAGATGGAATTCTTACCTTATAAGTATCTAGCACTTTCTCAGATTCCTCTTTCAATCTATCTATCTCCTCTTTGAGTTCTTCAATTTCTCTCTGAGCTATGTCACATTTCTGTTCTGCGGTTAATTTCAGGGCTCGATCTAAAGTGCTTCCACGTGACTTGGACCTTTTTCTTGTCATTCCTCGATCTTCTCTCATTCCTGCTCCTGGTGTCGAAGCATGTGATGCCATTCCTGTGGCTGCGTCTCTCGGCTCCACCCGGTTGAGATACTTCTCAAACATCTGAGTCTGTACTGCCAGAACATCATTTGCTCTCCTGCAAAACACATTTACAGGGAATATTCAACCATAACGCAGATGCTAAAAAAGTCCTAAGGGGCATAACTCTGTAAATTTTATAGACTGTATGCGAGGAGTCATGTGATCAGGGACGCTTTCATTGCCGGCTGGCAAAAAAATGTAAACAATGATGGCGTCGTACACTATTTCTGTCGGCTTACGAAGCGCCTACTTCAG
>JBCIKM010231444.1:0-22508 GCA_039654465.1 Melibe viridis | reverse complement strand
GATAACTGCTTTTCCTAAAAAGCATAAAATGCGTGATCGCGAGACATGGTTTTCCTAAAAACCACATAAAATGTGTAACGCGCGACGCTTGGTGTTAGATAACTGCTTTTCCTAAAAAGCATAAAATGCGTGATGGCGAGACATGGTTTTCCTAAAAACCACATAAAATGTGTAGTGCACGACGCCTGTTGACACTTGCTTTTCCTAAAAAGCGTAAAATGCGTAGTCGCGTCTTCAAAGGCTAACTTGATTCCTGCACGAACGTTCCTCCTAAATTAGCTGGGAGAGGGAGAAAAAAAAGAATCTATGGGGGTATGGGAGGCAGGTCGTCGTCCCACAAGGATGAAAAAAGGGGGCAGGGTCTTAATTCAATTCGGCGAACCACTCAAAGACTGGATCTTTCACTCTAGCAACAGATTCTTCTTTTGTGCCTAACATAAAGGTGACAGTTTGCACCCATCCAGCGCTACCAACAAGTCGAAACCTCTGTCTGCAGTCTTTGTACACGGAGTCAAGAGTGCCATTAGAGTGGTGGGAGTAGTACAGCCAGGAGTTTGTTTTATACACAATAAACGGCATTTCCACCAGTGATATCGAGGCAGAGCTGTAACAATAAGTAGCCAGAAGTTTCATTCCATTCGTCAAACAAAGACGGATATTATAACCGTCTTTTGTCGCGTTGAATAAACTTTCATGACTTCCATGGGTCACTTCCTTCTTTGAATTCATTTTCAGGAGCAAGGTCCAGTTTCTGGTGCTGACAAACCATTTTGCAGAGTCTTGATAAAACGTTGCCTTTATGTCATTCACGATAGAGCCTTGAAATTCTTTCTCACACTCAATCAAGCGTTTGCTGACACCGAAGACTGGCATTCGAACTCTCTGCGTTACATCTTTGCTTTCATCGCCTTTGAACGGTACCAAATACTTCGCCAGATTGGCAACTATTCCCCGGCCTTTATGCTTTATGGTGACGATGTCTGTGGATACCTTGTCTCCCAACACTAGCCGGAACTCCCTTCCTTCCACCATCAACCTTGCCAGAGCGTCCACCAGACTTTCAGAATCGTTCATCGGCTCTACAATAGTCCAAGACGTGTCCAGGATCCACTTGTCATCAGCTTGAAGTTCCTCAACAGGGAGACTGGATCCATTGTTGATCTGATGCTGGAATATAAAACGTTTGCCTTCCTTTAGTGATTCCTTAACAGAGGTGAAGTAAAGTCGCTCACCTTCTACGTCCTCTGCAGAATTGACACTGAACGTTTCTGTCATATCGAAACTGATGTCACCTTTGACATGGTCTATCTCGCATCGTGCCGGATTTCGCCCCACCCGTCTGTAGCCTTTCAGCAGGAATGCACTTGCTTCCTCAACAGAATCTGGTTACAGGTACACCGATAGAATGATAATAGTATTATTCAATTTTAACATCTTGTCACTTGGGCATCTTGCTTTAAAAATGAAAAGGGTTTTGTTATTGTCCTGGATCAGTGGTAAAGGTTTGTGGAGAATTAAATCAGTTTCATGGTTTTCATTCACAAAAGGCAAAAGCAAAACAAAACAGAATCTCACCCTACATAATACACACACACTAAAAAACAACCACCACCACCACCAACAACAACAACAACAACAACAACAACGACGACGACGACGACGACGACGACGACGACGACGACGACGACGACAACAACAACAACAACAACGACGACGACGACGACAACAACAACAGACGGCGTGAAATTTAAAGAAAGGATACAAAAGTTGTGGGACAAAAGCACAGGGCAAGTTAAATGAGGAGAGACACACATATATGTTGGGGGGGGGGGGGTCATAATTCATTTACAGAAGAGGCTTCGTGGATGAGAAAGGGTTTTCAAAAGAGGAGAGAAGTCACATCTCGCAAATCATTAGGAATGAAGCTGGAAGTGGCTTTGAGACGGCAATGATGTAGGATCTTAAGGGCATGAAGAGACGAATGGCGGTGGCGGAGAGAAGAGAAAAAAATTACTCGACGAGTCATTGTTCAGAAAAAAAACCCGGAAAACAAGGGTTGTAAAATATAAGGTCGGGCAAGAGCCAAAACCATGGACGAGGTAGGAATGGGGTGCACATTGATTCTAATGGGTAGATACACAGAGAGAGGTTCAAGATGGAGGTTAGGAGGCAGGTTTCCCATTAAAAAAACAGGTCCGCTGATGACGAGTCCTTAGTAAACATTAATGTCACGAATACTCATTATAAACTAAATACATCTGAAACGAATTACATCTGAATGGGACCCATATTTCTCACTTTGTTTTATGGCTACTTTCGTTGCTTACGAAAAATATAATGGAAATTTATGACTTGATTCAACCAAACTTATCGCTGGCTATTGATAATTGCATTCGATTAATGCATCAAAAGTTATCACAAGTCCAAGGCATGGATACATACTTGTGGACACAAATAACGCACCAGTTTTTCAGCCCATTTTACACGGCTGCAATCAACGTTAGCAACATCAAAAATTGACAAATTTAAGGAGAATTAATATCTGCTTCATTTGCTATAACTATAAAAATGTTACGTTTAAAATATTTCATTCACAAGGCTTTAAACAATACTGGTCAAAATCTCCGATTGCAAAATTGGACAAAATTGTCTCCAAAAACTTCAACTGATGGTTTTGACAGCTTTTATCAATTTGCTTTATTACCTTGAAATGACAGGGCAAAAATGCACATTCGAACTTAAATTGTGTTTTCAACTGTGTAAACGGTGTAATCAAATGTGCGATTTTTTATTTTTTTTTAAAAATAATCAAATCAGAAAATCTGCCTAAGGCTACCAACTTTCATGATTGGTCGTTGGGCAACAAATGCAAGAATTAAGGCTGTGAGCAATAGAAAAGTCTGTCCGCATCTTTTGCAAATTGCGTGTCATTTTGTTTGCACAAAGTCAACTAAAAATTATTTTCAAAGGTGACAGGTAATGTACCATGATGTACCAGGGAAGGGTTGAACGTGAAATCCACCCATGAAGATGACAAACAGATCTTGCAGAGAATGCATGGATTTGTTAGGACGAGGATTTTATGGACAAACTGACATCGGCAACCTGCATTAACCAGGTGAGTCCCCAGGGAACACAATCCAAGGATAATCCTCAAAGAAATATTCATCCAGGCAATTTAGGGACATATTGATGCATGAATCAAGTCGAAAGGGGATCAAACCAGAAACTGATACGATCACTCTGAACGATACAGTTCTGAAATTTTATTGCAAATTTCTATTATCTTCGTTCTCGAGACAACTGTAATTTTCTATATATTTCTCTAAATGTAGAAAGTCATAACACACGGGAGGGTAGGTCTTGAATAGCTCTTTTCATTGATATAATATGGTATAAAGGTATTCGTCAACTATCCAAAAATTCACGGTCCTCCAAATAGTGGTACGTTATTTCTGTCCGCGAGTATAAATGAAGGGTGCCGAGAGATCGATCAGCTCAATATAAATTACTTACCGGCGACAGTCATGTTTTTAGGTGATCCGTGTTCAACGACAAGATTCTTCTGTAGCAGCGTTGACATGTTGTAAGACTGTTTTTCTGATAAAAAGTTCCCAACAGTATCAAACATTTTACAGGTGGTTGTCTGATTGCCCCAAAACAAATAGGACACAGGTTGTTGCAGGGGTTTTCTGATAGTCTGACCGTCTTTGGACACGGCTAATTCCCGTTTGAAAGTTGAGACAATAAGATTACTCGGGACAGTCCCTGATAAGTGCGACGCATGACTGATACGAACATCATTTTCATGGGTTTCAATTACTTTCACCGGCACTTTAAATGTCTCTATCATAGTTAGCTTCTCGAATTCCAGCGGCTGCCAAAGAACATGATTGTCTTCTGACTCTTTTAGACCGTCCTTGACTTTTGTGAGAACGACACATGAATCGTTCTGCCACCTGCTCGGCCTTAGGTGCGTAGATCTGATCTTGCTTACGTTTATGAAGTGATCGCAAGTCCGGTTAAATGGATGAAACAGGGCTTGGCCACACGAATGGTTTTGGTTACAAGAAGCGGCGCATCCTAGGAGGGTTGATGCTGTCTTCCTGCAGGATGGGACAGCCTCCAAGGTAAGTGTCGCCAACACATCGAAACAAGACATTCTCCAGAAACGGCCATATTGAATTCCCCGCTGTAAATGCGCTGATGCCGTCGCCAGTGCCATCAAAGAAATATGAAGGAACAGCAAAAATATTTCCATCATCTTCCCCGGTGACAACATCACTATGAGCAGTTATTGCAGCACTATCCGAACACCTGGAGTTTCCTCTTTAGATTCAATGCAATTTGATAGAAATGCCAAAGTTTTGCAGGGCTTTTTTTCCATTTACAGGTACATCATAGAAAAGATTGGCAATGATGTGATACTTTCTGTCCATCTGTTCTAAAAAATCTCGATCTATTTAACTGTGACTGCTTTGGGTTGCACATTTCCGATCCATGTCAATTCAAGTGGAGTTCAAGCTTGTAGTCCAGTAGGATGAGGGTTTGAATTATAACTCTGCAAATTCAGAACAGTAGCAGTATGCTCACGTTAGACTACCCACGACAGACTATAGATTAGAAAAAACCCACGCTTCTTTCACGTCTTTAACTTGAAGATTGCTTTCTTTGTGCTGCCTTCAGTCTGCGTCGAAAACTTGAAGTAAATCGGTATATAAAAAAGACAGCGGGATCACAGATTAAGCATGCCCGTTCAAAATTATGAAAATGGATGAGACTTGTCTGCATAGCAACATAAAGAAGGAATATCGAACCAATGACGTTGGCCATTCGAAAGTTACGCTTTGTGGTTTCCCCATTAATGTGTCACTAAAAGAAGAAGGGGAGACGATCTAATAGTTCCCCCATTAATGTATCGCTAAAAGAAGGAAAGACGATATAATAGTTGGTAATCATTTATACATTTATACACATGACCAATTGAAAGCCCCATGAGCATTGGTATGTCCGTAAAATGTTGGCATTATCCAAAAAGGAGAATGGAGATCTATTTTCTGCATTAACAATGTATTAACCGGGAGAATTGCCATAATGTTGGTGGCAATCTAAGGGGGCAGACATTTGGAGTTACAGAAATTCCATTCGGATCAAGAAATATACTCTTCGACTAAAGAAAACCATATCCTAAAATTGGAAGTCATGACTGTATATTTACATTTTACTGGTGTAAATATTGTAATGCGAACACTATGGGATCTGGTGTTGTTTTTTTTAAATATTGCGTCATCTCTTTGGGCCATGAAAACCAGGTGAGGAGTCATGATATTTTCAAAGTAATCTGACGTCACCTTGAACGTGTACAAGATCACTTATACCAGTATGATAAACCTCTTCTCATTCCATTACATCTCACCCCAACAATCATTAAATGGACTGGTTTAGGCTCCGATTTTGAATCAGAATGCGCAGGAGTTGTTGCCCTTGGTGGTCCACTTCGTGGTCTGTTGTTTGCCGTAGAACAAGATTTCCTAAAAGCGGTTCCAAAGCCTACCTGAGGTTGACTTATTTACAAGGGGAATAACCAGCTCTTCGAACTGCCTCACGAAGAGCAAAGCTACCGAGGCCCTTCAAGGACTTCTTGCAGCGGTTCTATTGCGCTAATTACAGGGAACCATTCCGTTGACGTCAGTAGCAGCGTTCCGGAAATCAATCGCATTGATTGCCGAAGTTGGGCGTCCACCGCTTTGACAGTGGCGCGCCTTCCCCAGACTGAACTTACGTATTCTGCGGCACAGTAGGTTAATGCTATCGCTCCTTCCTTGTTTTCAGATGGAAAGATGCTGAGACTGTTTTGGTTGTGTTCATTCGGAGGTAGCATTGGTCCAAATAGGCCCTAAGCCTTGTGATATTACTGCTGAGTACCTCTTCTACTTCAGTCCATTCTTTAGATTTGTGGGCCAAGCTCCATGAGTCAACTGCATACCTGAGATAAAAGGATTTACAGTTTGGCATGCCATTGTTATAGAGGTTATAAAAAGATGGTGCGATTACCGAACCTTGAGGCACCTCATTCGTGATTTTCCTTGTTTTGTTGCCGAGTGTCTAACATGGTGGAGATCAGCTTCAACTTCAAGGTTTTTCTGCAGGGTATCATTTTTGCTAGTAGCATGAAGGCCTACTGTCCAGGAGGTGTCATACGCTGCTGATAGGTCTATGAGAATGACACCAGTTTTCGTTCCTCTTTCGAAGTCTCGTTCAATATAGGAGGTTTGTGCAAGGGCCTGCTCAGATGTGTTTCTTTGTGGCCATAAACCTGCTTGTTAGAGGGGTGTGACAGATTGACGTAGGGGGTGATTCTTTCATGTACAATTCTTTCAAGGAGCTTGTACAGTCAGCATAAGAGAGAAATGGGAAGTTGGCTGAAATTTGTTGTGGGTGGTTTGCCTGTTTTCAGAATGGAAATGATTTTTGCATGTTTCCGTGTTAATGGGTATGTTCCTTTGTCTACGATAGTTGTCACAGTGTAGGTAAGCCACCCACTCAATCGCCTTTGGACCAAGATGAGCGATCATAGTTGGTTAGATGCCATATAAGCCAGCAGCTTTTCCATTTTTGACCTTCTTTATTGCTCCTTCCATCTGGCTGAAAGTTACTGGAATGCTTAAAAAGAGGCCTTGTTTAGATTGGTTTTCGGGGTTCTTTGGTAATCTTTCCTGATTTCTTTTTCAAAGCGGACATTTGGTGTTTTGTGTCCTCTTTGCTTGATTTCCTTGGCAATTTTGTCTGCCTCTACTAGGGGTGCGGTCTAGCTTTGTTAGCCAGCTGGATTCCGCTTTTCAATGGTTTTCCAGTAGTGATGGCTAGAGTGGGTGAGGTCAAGGTTTTCCGTCACTTCAATCCACCTTTCATCTTGAATAGATACTAGATACTGACAAAGTAAGCCTCTTAATCAAGAGACCCCCTGTCCAGTAAATATATTTCCTGTTTATATATTCTTTACATTCCACTTGAAATTGTGGATTAATTTGTATCGAGGGTCAGATTGCAGACTGAAGCAAGTAGAGTTACCACAGTATGCATGCGGACATTCATGACACACGGGTGGTATTTTTTACTCACAAATTTTCCAGCGAACTTTAGTACATGAGAGTCATACTATTGTAGTATGTTTTATTATTCGTCATAATATTGATTACACAGCCCTTGCCAGCGCGACTCGAGTTACCACAGTCGACAGTGACGTCAAGGAATGGATTGGCGGTTACTCCAAATTGCTCCAGTCACCAAGAGAAGAAGGCAGTCTTTCCCTCAATGCCAGCTGCTGCTGCTGCTGGCGATGGTAATGGTGGTAGTGGTGATGATAATGATTGTGGTAGTGGTGGTGGTGGATGTAGTGGTAGAGATGATGATGATGATGATGATGATGATGATGATGATGATGATGATGATGATGATGATGATGATGATGATGATGATGATGGTTGGGGTGGTGGTGGTGGTGGTGGTGATGGTGGTGGTGGTGGTGGTAGTGGTTATAGTGGTAGAAATGATTATGATTGTGATGATGGTGGTTGTTGTGTTTGTAATGTTGCTTTTGGTGATGATAATAATTGTGGTGGTGGTAGTGGTCGTGATGGTGGTAATGATAGTGGTAGTGATGGTGATGATGATGATGATGATGATGATGATGATGATGATGATGATGAGTGTGGTGGCGGTGGTGTTTTTCCTTTTTAGCTTAGCAACACATGTTAAGCAGCAGCTGTTTGTGGTGCAATGATATGTTGGTGTCAAAAACCACGCGCGGCATCTAGCCTAATCGGTAGGAATAGCTCGAAAGGACCACAACCGAAGTGTGTACTGGGCACTCCGACTACAACCAACCAACAAACCGATGTGTGTAGAATAAAAGTAATTTAAAAGCTTTGAAATTCGAACCATTGTTTTGCGGCAACACTAAATGTGGATAGTTTTTTCCTGTCTATGTCATATAAGTTGAAAACTGTCCTTAAGACAAACTTTTCTACGTCGGAAAGGGTTCTGCGAGTAAGGACAGCCCAGTCAATTCGCCCCGCCCCCGCCCCACCCCCTCACAAGTTGTCGACTTGAATCTGTCTGAAAATCTCTCAAAAGAGGCTGTGTTGGGGGGGGGGGGTCAATCTATTTTTAGCTCTCCCTTGCATCATGTGACTTCTTACCTAAGAGAACGTTTGTTCTGATATCAACAACGCAGGTTTCCAGGAACATTTTTCTAGATCTAGATAGGTCTAGTTAGATTAAAATAAACCCTTGAAAGCTGTAGACATCGACTGTCCGATTCAGCGCAATAAAGAGTAGTTATCTTCAATTCATATTTTACAAAGTTTTATCTAAACTTCAATCTTCCAAACGTAGAAATACAAGTTGTGTATCCCCCCAACCAAGCTAAAAAAGATCTTCCACAGTGAAGGGATTGGACCTTAGCTAAGGATTGGACACAATCTCCGCTGTGGTCAAAATGGCGTTGATTTTTTTTCCTTTGTTGTTTGTTCTTTTCGGAATTACATATGGCATTGGTGTGAATGAACCTCAACAAGTCCATATTGCCACAGGTAAATATAAAAAGAAAACTCACAGCAGGAAAACCCCAAAAAGCATAGACTAGGTTCTGTGGACAGTAAGCCACAGAATCTTTGTTTACTTGATAGGAATTGGTGTGCTAAGTAGGAATCTGTTCTTATTCGTCACAAATAATGAGCTTGATTGTAAAGTGTTTTATGGATGTTTTTGAACATGTTTTCAGTTTCTCGGAATTTTAATTGTCAGATTCGTAAGACATATTAAAAATGACGCAGTTATTCGTACTGCCAGAATAACTGGTCCGGTTATTCGTACAAGTGAAGAAACACATAAAGAATAGACAAATAAAGATGATAGATCAAAGAGAAAGAAATATACAGGCAGCGGCCAGAGGGGAGGGAAGATGGAGGACGGGCGAACGATGTTCTTGTGTTCGAGAGAGAAAGAACCGCTTGTTGTGGCAAGCACAGAGCGGAAGTTTGGGACAATATCGCCGCATGAATAAACTGTAACAGATATTCTAACAATGCTTGTGCAGCGATCATCATACACACATTTTGTAAGAATAACTGGTAGTGGCTATTCCTACAATAGTAGCTATTCCTACAATGGGACTGGAAGAAAAAGTGAAGAGAAGGTCTGGAAAAAAAAAAGCACAGTTGAAATTGGATGGGGGAAAATCTTGAATAAAAAGACAGTGAAAGAGAAAGAAAAGACAAAGCCACTTTGGGCGCAGAGTTGTAGTGTGTGTACAATGTAAATGACTACCCAAACAATTACGAAACTTGCCGAAGTTCAAATTAATGCAAAGCTTTTTGTCAGAAAAATACAGGACACATTTGATATTTGGATACAATAGGGAAAAAAGAAAGAAAAAATATGTATCTATCGTGGGATCGAAAAAATACAGAACTGGTCCAGTTATTCGTACAATGGTATGAATAACCACTCCGTTAAAAAACAGTCTCCCCCCCTCCCCCTGATCTAGAGACGTGTCCAATTGTAATGTTTTACCATTTTTTATCATTAGACAGGCCCTACTTATGATTTTTTTAAAAAGCATTATTTTCTTTTCCTTACAATTAAATGAATTCACTGTTTGTGTTATCTGACATCCACAATGGACCTTTTTGCCTTCTTCAGAGTTGGTTGATGTTTACTGCAAAATCGAACAAATCTTTTATATAAAAGAGTATTTTGATATAAGAAAAATTGAGCTGGGGGACAAAGTTTTTGATATTTATCATATATATCCTTCTTATATCCCCAGGCTCTTCAAATGAAATGACAATTGTATGGAACACTGTCAACAATACCTTGGATACCCGTGTTATTTTTGGCAAAAAAGCAGACTACTTGAACCAGCAGGCTGTGGGTACTCGATCAAAATTTGTGGATGGTGGCACTGAGAAGAGAGTGCAATATGTTCATACAGTTATTCTGACAAATCTAAGCAGTGACACAGAATACTGTGAGTGTTTTTTCATTAAGCCCTTCATTCTGTTAACTGTATACCATTTTATATCTATGTGGATGAGGGGGAAAATGCAAGTGTCTTTACAAATCAAATCAATTTCTTCACAAGGGAGACAATTCTTTTGGCAAGACCAGAGATAACTTTTAGATATATATCATCCATGACCAATAATATCAATAGTTTCTGTTGACTATTTCATTTTTATTTTTACACATTCTCACTTCAAGTCAACACATGGCAGCTGTCCCGTTTTTTTCCTTCTTTATCTTTATTTTTAGTTTCTGATGAAATCAACGAACTGGGCGTGAAACTTGCTTGAATTTAACACTATTGTACAGAATTGGGTGGTAAAATCCTTTCAAAAGGGCAGTGCCACAACACAATGCAAGCACATTCTGCCTCTCATCAACAGCACAATGCGCCGGATATTGCCTCTCAACTCCCATACATGCGAAGTGCCTACTAGACCCAACAACCTTACTTGTATCTACCTCCGTACCTCACATGTACTATAACTATAATATAAGCCTTACAGTGGGTTACCACCATGGTGACTGTTCACTTTCTCTCCTGTGTATTACCTCAGTGAGATGATTCGCATGCCTTCTTTCATTGTGCTGCTGGTTTAGTCATAGCATTCCCCCTTTTATTAAAACAAACAAAAGCAAAGCAAAACAAATGAAAAAACTCGCTCCTTCCAGAATTTCACTAGATGCAGAGAAATAACAATCTATGTTTAACACAAAACACACGCACGCAAAATTAAAAACAAAACAAAACAAAAACACCCATAAAAGCAAGGGCCATAATATACTATACCACAGTTTTTTCAATCAAGGGTTTACATCCTTGAGAATTGATAGAGTCAACACTTTTTTTGGTCCCGAGGTGTTGACTTAATTCGGATTCCATGGGCTATCGTAAAAACAACAATAATGTATTTGATGGCCATTTGAAAGAAATTGCCTTCCATTTAAATACTATTTTATAGTTTATAGGTACGAAACAGTTCCATTTTGTCACTAATTTTCCCTCATTACAAACTGCATAATAAATGTCCTGCCATTACTTTTCTTCACACCTGTAGCAATGGTTTTGAATGGCTTGATAGTTATTGGAATTGAATTTTTTTTGTTACATGTTTGCAGCCTGCAGGTTTTGGAAGATACATCAGCAAAATTTTCAAAATAGCAAGTCTCCGTTAAAGAGTTTTTTTTATTGACAAGAAGTTCACGTTACAGCCTAATGGCTGCATATTACAAACCACTACCCTACCAACCGGACAGTCAGAAAATTTATAATAGCTATGTTTTGATTCCTTTTTTTTATATTCACTTTGCGCTTCTCAGATTACAAAGTAGGAAGTAAGCCCTATCACCTCTCGGACACTTTCCACTTCAAGACATGGCCTGCTAGTGAGAACTGGAGTCCCAGTCTGGCTGTCTTTGGAGACCTGGGAGGTGTCAATGCCCAGTCCCTTCCAAGGCTACAGATGGAAGCATCACGTGGTCTCTATGATGCCATTTTACACGTTGGTGCGTGGTTAATATTGATTGTCTACAATTATGGTTTTAATGTTGTCTCTTTATGAAGGTCCCACAGAACAGCAGTTCCATTATCTGTAACAAATCAGATTTACAATATTTGGAAAAGACTTTATGTAACACATGAACAGGTTTCCAGTCTTATCTAAAGCTGGCTTTTTCACTCTGTCTTATTAATGTATGCCTTTTCAGCAGCTTTTTAGTAATGAATTTCTTTTGTTTTTATTACTGACATAGTTTTTCCTTTTTTATTTTCCCCAGGTGATTTTGCCTACGATATGAAAGATGTGAGTGATGACTGTTTGTCCCCATGGTTTTAATTGAAGGATTTCTCGAGAATGATTTGTTAATTTAGATTTTCTCCATCAAAGTCTAGTCTAAGTGGCAAAACTTATGAAGTGTCTTTGAGTTATATTGTGTTTGTTTTCACTTGGTATAAATGATTCAATATTCTTGTCATCTGAGTTGTGGCATTTTCCATTTACAGGACAATGCTCGAGTGGGAGATGAATTTATGCGCAAGATTGAACCTCTAGCCTCATCTCTTCCTTACATGACCTGTCCTGGCAACCATGAAGAAGCTTAGTAAGTCTTTCAATAAAATATTCAAACAATCGTCTCATAGTTATATTATTATCATATCATATGTCTTCTTTTTGTTTTGCTTGTATTGAGTGTTACTGAGTGTGTCAATCATTAAAATCAATGTTTTAGTTATGAAGCAGTTTTTAGGATGTTTGAAAAATGAATTTTGATAATTTTCAACATTATTATGCTCATATTATCACAAATCACAATATGATCTTAGTAGCTTTCAAACACAGTACAGTGGAATCCGGATAAAGTCACCTTGCTTTAAGTCAACTCTTGCTTGACGTCAACACATGGCAGCAGTCCCGCTTTTTTCCTTCACTATCATTGTATTTTAGTTTCTGATGAAGTCAACGACCTGGGCATAAAACTTGCTTGAAGTCGACAATAAGTCCCTGCAAAAGGGTAATAAACTAAAATTAAGAGCATATTTCCCTCACCTCTCTTCATTTTCTACTATTGGTCATTTGGCATGTGCCACAATGATGCTACTTAACTAGGTGTTTGTGTGTGTGTGTGGGGGGGGGGGGGGGGAGGAGGGTGGAACAGAGGTGTGTGACACAAGCGCATTCCTCCTCTCCATCAACAACAGTATGTGCCGTATATTGCCTATCAAGTCACGTACGCGCAAAGTGCCTACCTGACCCAACAACCTTGTGTCTACCTCGGCACCGCACATGTACTTTAACTATAATATTAGCCTAATAGTAGATTTCTACCACGGTGAAGGCTCACATTCTCTCTGATGTATTAGCTCAGTGAGATGATGTGCACGCCTTTTCTCATTGTGCTGCTGGTTTAGTCATAGTGTTAAAACAAACAAAAGCAAAACAAAACACGCACTCTTACCTGAGTTTCACTAGGTGAAATAACAATCTATGTTTAGCACAAAACGCATGCACATGAAAATTAAATAAAAACAAAACAAACAAAAACACCCATAAAAGCAACAAAGACCATAAAGAACTGTGATCCTGCCACATATTTTTCATTGAAGGAACCACATCCTTGAAAATTGATAAAGTCAACCTTGCTTAAAATCAACCCTTTTTGTCGGTCCTGAGATGTTGACTTTATCCGGATTCCACTGTGTCTTATGTTCCTTATAGCCATCAGCAAAACTCCAATGGTGGGAGTGAAGTTGTCAATGATTATTATCATCATTTTTCTTGAAAAGTTAATAGATATGAGATATAAAACCTGATAACTGATTCATCCTTATCACTCCTTCATTTTCTTCCTTGGAGGGCTAACCCCAGAGTGCGATTTCCATGTGTTGGCTCCACCAGCTGACCTAAATAAATGAGGCACTGTCACTCTTTGCCTGCATTTCAGACTTAGGGTTCACAGGTTCTCGTGGAGGAGATAAGCCCTGTGTTTCATCAATTTTCTCTTCCAGTCAATCAAACAATGTTGTAAAAAAAGTCCAATAGAGTAGAAAGTGATTGTATGGATTGTAGCAGCTTCCCAAACAGTGACACTACTATTTTAAAAACCTTGTGTCATGATAGGTTCTTTGAGCAGAAGAGTAGGGGATAGGAGGGGGCAGGTAAGGTGTATAGAGACTGAGGAGAGGCATGGGAAAGGGAGGATGCATTTGACTTTCATTGCTATAGCTTTTCAAACAAGTTCTTTTGCACTTAAAAGATTTAATCAAGTTTTTCTTTTCCTTCTCCAGCAACTTCACAAATTACAAGAATCGCTTCCGTATGCCTGGAGATTTGAACCAACGAATGTACTACAGGTTGGTAGGGTGTAGCTTTTCATGCACATTTTCTATTTATTGTTTTAAATGCCCTTGTGAGCTGTTACCAGTTTTATAAGAGCATCGGATTCATTGATTTATAATTTCGACTGTAAGAACACTTTTGAATCACAATTTCTATTTTTCCTCTTTTTTTAATATTTTTTTTTAAGTGATTTGTAACAAATGTCTTTTTTTCTTTTGAAAAAGTCTCCAGAATGTACTTTTTCTCTTTTCCAGCTTCAAAATGGGACCCATCCGCTTCATTTCTACCTCAACAGAGAATATTTTCTTCCCCCAGTATGGCCTTGTATCTATTGTAGAGCATTACAAATGGTTAGAAAATGAACTTAAAGTGAGTATAACAGTGTGAAATATCAAAGCTTTTTTATTTTGTTATTTTTGTCAGTCATCAGTAGAAAATAATGTGATGTGTGTTATGAAACTCATAGGATGGAGTGAAATATATCATATTCAAATTGTCAAAAATCATCTGGGCTTTCCTAAAAGTCATTAAGTCAGAAAAAAATCGTCATGGTTGTCAGCAACGCGCCACTGATTGCCCAAAAATATCAAACAAAATCAATCTGGAAAACAGGAACTCCAAAATTCTAAAAACCTTCAAGAAAATGTTGAAGACAAGCCTGTTCTCAAATGTATATGAACTGTAGGAACCTGCGCTTTCATTTCCTTACATACATTGCTGGGAGTGTGTCTTTTGTGAAAACTGTCTAGAACCTTTAAGCATTTTTGGAAACAAAGAGGGATACTGTTCGTTCTTCAAGCAAAATTAAGATTATTGTTATTATTATTATTATTATCATTATTATTGTTGTTTTATCATAATTTATCCTCTCTTTGATTGTCAATGTCATAGACTTTAGCTCGGCTCTGTATACAAAATAATAATCATTTATCTGAGACAAATCAATCAATATCTCTGCAAAAAAAAATGCTTCAACACTTTGTTTGTGTTGGCAAAATCCAATTTGAGGAGTTCACAAAGGTTGTTTAGACTTTAAATGATGATGAAAACTGCAAATATCCACAAATTAAGAAAAGGGGGGGGGGGGGATCAAACTTAAGATAGAATACTTTGAAAACCAAGGGAATCTACTCTTCTATCTTTAACAAGTCTACTTTGGTGTGGACTTAAATTGAGTTCTTTTTCCCAATACATTGTAAGTTGAGGGTCACGAGTTGAGTGTAGAGGTAGAACGAGAACAGATGAAGGAGTTAAAGCTAAAGCTTTCAATTCATCACTGGGTTTAGTGTTGAACAAGTTTATTGTTGTAAACTTGTGACTTATATTGACAAACTCTTATGTAAGATGTCAGTCTGATTTAAATCGTGTCTCTGAGCATTTATGTATTTATTCTGACAGTTTTGTAATTTAATGCTGTCTTTTATTCAGAACACATGTGTCTTAAATGTTTAATTATTTCTATTTTTTTCTCTTTCCTGCTATCGTATTCAAAAGTCGATTGAAAGCTCTCCAGAATCTGTATCATTGAAATTTTGAATGCATATATCATTTTGAAGAGAATTCTATTATAAATGAGCATTTGACTTTGTAAAAATATTTGGAGTCTCTTCTTATTGTGTTTTTGAAAAAGCTGCAACGTTCGATTTCCTAGGAAAAAAAACAAAAAAACTTTTGAGAGTCTCTAGCTTTTACCAAAACAGTGATTGATCATGCTAAAATAATTTACTAGCTTTGTTTTCTTTTTTTACAATTTCTAGGATGCTAACAAGCCAGAGAACCGAGCCAAGCAGCCCTGGGTGATCACCCTGGGACACAGGCCCATGTACTGCTCCAACAGCGACAATGATGACTGCACTCATCATGAGAGTCTGGTGAGCTCACACTAAGTCTTTGACAGCCACCACGGCACCCTAGATAACCGTTACCTGACATGTTAAAGAAATTGTTTTTCAGATTGAAATATTAGAGGAAAAAGAATTTCAGATACTCTCATCAGCACCAAATATGATTTATGAATTGTTGACATAAAATTTTACTTGAGTTTCTTTTAGATCAGCGCTTGTCAACCATTTTGAGCTGGTTGGGAATTTCACTGTTAGGTGACAAAGAAGACAAAAAAATAAGAAAACAGCTGGGATCAGTCGCCCTGAACAAATGAACACACATTTGGATAAGGGGAGTCAAGATTAAACAAAAATTATGACTCAAGTTTTACAAGTCACTTGTCAGACCAGTCTTGACCTACAACTGCGAGACTTGGGCATTGACCAAACACGATGACAGATAACTTGACAGATTCCATCTTAAACAACTCCGGCGCATGTTGTGAATTCATTATCCAACCAAGATACAGAACAAATCCTTCGACAAAAAGTGTGAGGAAAGACCGATATCCCTCTTCATCCTGGAGAGGAGATGGCGACTCTTGGGTCATATATTGCATCAGGACAGCAAGATTCCTGCCAACAAGGCAATGTCATTTTATTTTGCTGGCTTCAGTAAAAGTTACAGAGGCCCCCCAAGATCGACATTACCAATCATGCTCAACAGAGACTTGTGGAGGTCAGACAAAAGCCTCCAACTGGGATCAGCAGACGACCTCAAGCGGCTCTCTGAACTGGCTCAGGACAGGGACAGGTGGAGGGAGCTGGTGGCTGAGATAACTAAAGCCGCAGAGGCGTCCTTGTGAAATGACTGGGATGCAGAAGGCTAATTCATTCATTCATTCATTCATTCATTCATGATCAGCCGAATAAGGTTGACCAGCACAGATTTTCATGTAGGATTCATCAATGCAATATCTTTAGTTTAGTGTTATAGTTGGGGTTGAAAGGGAAAACATCCTGAAGTGTTACAATTATAGCCATTTCACTGGACTTCAAAGAACATGATTTGCAGTCTTTTCTGTATCTAGTTTTCTTAGATGTGAAAATTATGATCTCTATTTTGGACATTTTTTTATTGTAGGTATTTCTTCTC
Organism: Melibe viridis; assembly: GCA_039654465.1. NCBI lineage: Eukaryota > Metazoa > Mollusca > Gastropoda > Nudibranchia > Dendronotidae > Melibe > Melibe viridis. Next base: position 5,625 of record JBCIKM010231444.1, on the reverse strand, counting down.
ATTGCTATAAGTTTGACATGGAGGTGATTAAGTTCATCATTTCATGCATTATGGAAGTCGATATTATGCTGTAAATTAAATAAAAATCAAACCTGTTCTTTAAAAAGGTATGGAAACTTCTTATTAAAAGTTCTGTAACAAAACTTCTGTTAATTTAATCTTTTTTAATCTTTTCTGAAAGATCCGCACGGGCATACCATTTCTACATTTTCTTGGCTGGGAAAAAATGTTTTGTGAAAATGGAGTGGATGTTGCCATCTGGGCTCATGAACATTCATATGAAAGATTATGGCCAGTCTACAACAGGAAGGTCAGAAAATCCCTTTATTACTTTGGCTTTTTTAACTATACATGATGCTAATGAAGAAATCTAGCCAAAGATTGCTAATTTTTAAAAGAAGTTCTTTCCCTAATGACATATGATATGAGAGCCACAGTGTATTTGTTAGATTTTTTAAGTGTGTATTGAATTCATTACTGTGTTATAATGACTTTTATCTCAAGGCACTGACCCACAAATACCTACTGTCCCATTAGTGATGTTACGCTGAGACGTTTGAATATTTTCTTTATTTGTACTTGGATTTGAGTCTTACCAATTTAAAAAGGAATCTAAGCAGATATAAGTCTCTATCAAAACGCCACATTGATAGTAAATGTAATTTGTGGGAAACAAAAAGAAATTGCATTTTGCTATAACAAAAAGACAAATAAACATACACTGAATCACCACAGATGGAAAAATTTAATTTTGCATGAAGAATTAACTTTATTCTTGCAATAGACCTTTCACTCACTCATAAAGAATTATTTAAAGATGATGTGGCTTCTTTAGGAAAAAGTGAGGTCCCTTTATAAGCCATACTAGGGGAGTGTCTCTCTCCATGGATGGTGATGGCAATGTTTAAACAGTGCAATACCCGCCAGTATAATGGATGATATCTTACATTGGATTATGTTTTTTCTCAGTTCCCTTAACCATTGCCCAGTTTGTCACTACCCACTGTCCAAAGCTTAAGTGTGTTTAGGGAAGAATTGTTTTAGTGTGATATCCAAACTGGGACACCAGATATGTTGTAACAGTATATTCCTCAGTAAAGGCAGGATACAAAAAAGGTACTGAAACTGTTTACAAATCAAGCATTGACAAAATACTAAGCTAGAGTGTGGCTTTTTAATGCATATTTGTCTGGATAGCTATTTTTCCCTCCTGACAATGATGTACAGAGCTATTGTCACTTTTTTTAATGCCATTTTGTAAGTCAGCTTATTTATTTGGGAAGGGGGGAAAGGGTTGTCACGATTATAATTTATTGCTTTGAATTGGACTTTGTAAATTATGATATTGAGAGGCAAAATCCTGATTTCTTGTTTCTGTACTTTTGTCAACAAAAATGATAAATCTGCTTCTTACAATGTGTCAGCTCCACTGCATTAAAGTGATGACAGAGCTTGGTAAAAACCTATTGGAGTTTGCTATTGTTTGGATAATCAAATGCATGAACAATGGATAAAAAGTGTAAAGCTGGGTACTAATAATATCCCAATCTGTGTACAGATATTTCTTTTGGTAAATGAAAACATCTTCATGGACTTTTATTCAGGTGATGAATGGTAGTTATGAGAAGCCTTATACCAACCCCAGAGCTCCGGTTCACATCATCACAGGATCTGCAGTGAGTTGCCTTTTGGGTTCCCTTCAATATCTGCTTTTGTTAGGGATCAACTCATTTATCAATTTGTGCATGACTTGGAAGTTGGATGTGTCAAAGTAATAAATTCAGTTGCATTATAAGAATTACCTTTTTTCTAAACAATTACCCATTTTGGATAAGTGCATAAAAATATATCTGGGGTAGGAATTAAAAGTGAATAGTTTTTTCTCTTCTAGGGCTGTGATGAGGACCACAATCCATTCCAAAATTCGACAGAAAATTGGTCGGCCTTCCGTGCTCTGGATTATGGCTATACTAGGATGAAGGTGTACAACTCAACGCATCTCTACATGGAACAAGTCTCCGATGACAAAGTATGTTCTATTAGGATAGGTTATGATTTTGGAATGCAATTAAACAGTCGTACGGTATTGTTTGATTCTTTTTTTTTTTTTGTTATGATTGGAAATAGATAATGAGAGCTATTCAGATAAACAGGCTGTTCTGTGATATATTCATTCCACCCAAATAATACATTTATGGCGGCCGTACTTTGAGTGATCTTGCCCAAACACAGTAATTGTACAGCATTTCATGTTACCTGCCCAACCAGTCCACGGCAGCTGTACAGTACAACCAGTGATGGCACCGCTATCTAATCTAAAATAATAGTTTTCAGAGGAGCAAAATCCATAGATTTTTCTATATATCTGAATCATCCTTCTGTGTCGTTACTAGACCAAAAATAAACCTTCCAAATGCTGTAGATGAAGTGAACATTGAACACTTGGGATGACCAACCCAAAAGAAAAAAGTCCTGCCTAGAATAAATCACTTCTTACTATTAGCTGCAGGGTTGATAGTTTGATAAAAAAGTTGGTTCTTTTAGTCAGAAAATTACGGTAGTTATGGCAACACTCTGATTTTTAGACTAACTTATTGCTTTTAGAGGCCCTATTCAAGGAAGTTGCATATTTCTTTAGGCTGTCAGCACATGTTTACTCTGCAACTTTAGTGAGTAGGTCTATGTCTTTATTTATGAACATCTGCCAGATTTCACTAGTCAAATTTTCAAAATGATTTATTGTCCCTTGAATTGCACAAAGATAACATACTGCAATGAATAGTGGTGTCTACCTCACATCTATTTAAGTTTTATCGCCCTGAATTTGTATATGAGTATGTTACCTTGTCAGATACTCTTTAAAGAAGTAAGATTTCTTGACAAATGATGATTTAAATAAATTTTGATTTGAAATTCATCTTCTAACATTCCAAATTTTCAAAGTTATAAATGGTAATTTTCCTCTTAATATCCTTTTTTTAAAATTTTTCACCTTTTAATATCCTTTTTAAAATCTTTCAATCTTATCCCTTTTAGGGTGGTGCCGTGATTGATAAGTTGATGGTTGTCAAGAACACACACGGGCCATATCAGTGCGGTGCTGAGCCTGTCAAACCTGTGGCAGAGCTCACCAAATTATACAAGAAGGTGCAGAACTATGTGGATATCTTTGGCAACCCAGCAAAGGTCCTGTTTTAATAGAGGGCTTTGCTTGGACTAAAACTTGTAAGAGCAACTTGATATACGCATCCTGAAACATCAGAAATGTTAAAGTATACTTGCCTCCTTTAAAGTCATCATTTTGTTAAATACAAAATTTGTGGTAATGACCGCTGTAAAAAGTAAGCACGCCCAAATTTGTGGTAACGATTGCTGTAAAAAGTAAGCACGCCCATATTTGTGGTAATGATTGCTGTAAAATGTAATCACACCCAATTAAGGGAGTCTTTTTTGGTGCAGTATTCAAAACAATAATGAAAAAACTCCTCCATTTATTTTACAAAATTGTAAATTGTCCCAGAAAGTGCTATTGACAATTTTATTTCTCGATCTCTCATCTTTGTAGATTTTTGTCATCTTTATACTTTGTGAGATTTTAAAGCCTTTTACTGATTGTCAAGTATTTTAATATTATTCGCTGGGAACAGATGAAAGTGTGTTTTACTTTCTTTTTGTCCACTTTTGATTATTAGAAGTTGATAAAGAGAGAGTCATTGTAAATAGAGTCTAAATCAACTTTTGATTTATTGAACTTGTTCCTCCTCTACACTTGTGAAGTCATATATTCCTCAAACAAACCTTTTTCTATTTATAGACCATGACATCATGATGCAATTTAAAAAGATTTGCCCTCAATTGCATAATAACTAACTCCTCCCTCTCACTTCTCGTGTGCCCTTTTGTGAAAAGAACTCCACAAAATGTCATTTATGAGCTCATTATACTTGAATAATGAGTGGGATAAAAAAAAAAAAAAAAGAAATGTCCCAGACTTTTGGGAGACCACAACTCCATATTCCTTGTATTGATTACTTTGAAATTGACCTCACCGGTGAAGTATTATTGAACTTCAGATGGTGCAATCCATTCATATATTTGCTGATAGTGTTTGCGGAAGACCAGGTGTTAAGTCAATATCAAAGATTAATAACCAGAACCTACAACAGATTAAAACATCTGTTTTCAACATCTTAGATAACTCTGAGGTATTTTTAGAAAATTTTGAGTAGACATAAACAAGGGCCATTTAGTGATGATCTCATTTTCTCTGGCAGAGATATCTAAAGCTGTGGAGGCATCCTTGTCGGATGACTGGGATGCAGAAGGCTAATTCATTCATTCATTTTCATCATTTTCATAATAGTGAGATGAAATTTCTTATATCAAAAACTGCCTGAGTCTGATTTCCTTATGGTGAACATTATGTCACCATAGATGGACATGTTTATTCTACGAAGTGACTTGTCAACATTTTAACAATATAAACAGGTTTGAATGGCTGCTCGCCATCACTGTGTGTTATGGAAAAACCATTGAATAGAGGTGGACGTGCAAATGTTCAATGTGTATATCAATGTAATGAGATAAAGTTTTATAAGGCTTAACTTGTATGCCTCAATTAACCACTGAGTCATAATTTAATTTAGTACTCAATATTAATAGAACCGTTTTGAAATTTATCTTCAAGCTCTTTTGTCTGACAATGAGCAGGCAATCACTTTTTTCCTTGACCCAATTGAAAATACCTTGAATGGGAAGGAAACTGCATTGTTCTCACATCATTTCTTTGTCTCTTGCAAATTTTTAAATACAAAAAGTTATTTTATTTACTCTGCATCTTTATGAAAAATCTATCAAAGCCAAACATATGCACCATGAAAATAATTCTATTGGTATAATATTATGCAAACATTTTTTTTTAAATTTCTGCCTGCCCTTTTGACAGCAACATTTCAAGTCAAATTAGGGGTATATTGATGAGAGAAGGTATTCGCTTTTCTCAGAGAATTCTTAATTTCACATGAGTGGAATAATGTTTGTCAACCCTGTCTTATTCCAAAAAAAAAGTAACTTCTGTGATATTAATTACTAGTTCATGCTCAGATTTTCCAGCACACAATGAACGATCCAGTTATTTTTTATCAATGTTGCAATTTTCATATTTAAATGTGAAAAGGAATGTTAGTCTATGAATTCCATGCTTTTATTGCCTTGAACATTATATTTTAGAGGTTGCCCTGTATTACATGAAGTGAAGGATATTTTAGAGGTTACCCTGTATTACATAAAGGATATTTTAGAGATTGCCCTGTATTACATGAAGGATATTTTAGAAGTTGCCTTGTATTACATCAAGGATATTTTAGAGGTTACTTTGTATTACATCAAGGATATTTTAGAGGTTGCCTTGTATTACATCAAGGATCTTTGGCATTTTGTTGTCTTGTTTGCAACTCAATGCTCATCCCTCATTTGATGCCTTTTGGTACATGTCTGCAGGGTCACAAGTTAAACGTACTGAGTACTTTTGTATGAGCTTGAGTCTTTCTGTACCAAAATGCTGTTATATGTGATGGCCATTGCTTATTTTTGTAAGGAGGGATGATATTTTTTGTCATTGTAAAT
>JBCIKM010231333.1:0-12378 GCA_039654465.1 Melibe viridis | reverse complement strand
AGAGAGAGAGAGAGAGAGAGAGAGAGAGAGAGAGAGAGAGAGAGAGAGAGAGAGAGAGAGAGAGAGAGAGAGCAGTTGAGGGTAGGTGTCTCAAATTTTAAGTTTTCTGAGTGGAATGGCCTTTTTTGTATAAGCAATATCTTTAATCTTCACAGAAGAAACTGTTAATGCAAGAAGACAAATCATTACAGACACTACATGCGCAGTTGTTTGATTTTAGAAGCATTGAGCATGGTAAAAAAGGTAAAAGCATCTATTCTACATTCAATGGGGTCATTACGTATTTGTGAACAACTTTGAGTAAAGAAACCAAAGTTTTTTTTAAATGACATCCAATGTCTTGATGCATTTAGCTAAAAAAAACAAAAAACCCAAACATTTATAAGCTTCATCAGAGAGAGAAATTGACATTGTTTAGGACAACTCACTTCTTCAATGCCAATTTCCAAAATTTAAATTTTGGCAAACTTACCAAAAATTTCCCGAGGAATCAGCCAAAGCCCTTAATAACATGGATACCAAAAAGTAAAAAATAATCTTAATATCTATAAAAAAGAAGACAAGTTTTTGTGCCTTCCAAAAATAATCAGCGATTATTCCAGCACTAAAGAAGATGTATACAAAGGTTTAAAAAATAGGATAGCTATTAAAAGATGTGATACATGAATTGAGTAGAGTGAAAGACTAACTGAATGCCTTAATCTTTTTCTTTCTGATATTTATATGCATTATTGAGAATAAGAATAAGATAAGGATAAAGTATCTTAACATCTTTTGAGACATCATCTTTTGTGGAGCCGAGACTGTTCTGTCCCCCTCCCCCCCCCCCCCCCCCCCCCAAAAAAAAAAAAATAAATAAAAGGCAATTTAAGCTTACACAAGTACCACACAACTGAAAAAATTCTTAACTGAATACATATTTTTTACCATAAATTTCAAAATAAAATCCCCATACCTCATTATCTTTGAAGAACAGATTGAGAGGCCTACTGTTGATCTCTGTCAAAAACCATGAGCAACGAGATCTGCCGACCGTACCAGGCGCATACTGGGGCAATCCATGCTGTGCAGCTAGTCCGTTTGGGTCTACGTACAAAATCTGTAATTTTAAAGAACATTTTACTTTAAAATTTTCCTGTTAGGAGAACCACAAACAATATCCCTTATGGATTTATAACACAGATATTATTTGTCATAAATGTAAAGATACTAAATATTGATAATAATAAATATTAATAATAATAATAATAATGCACACTTATAACGCACAAAAACTATTCCAACCTTGGCAGCAGGCTCCTGGTGCTAAATAAATAAATAGTATATTTATATAAATAGATAAATAGTATAAATAGTATATTTGTATAGTTCCTTTTATGGAGGCCTAAAAATACCATATCCCTGGCAGGTAACAAACATGACATACATGACAACACAAGCTGCCTGTCAGCCCTTTTTCCTAATGGACACAACTTGTCTACAACAAGAGGGCTTCCAAGTCTTGACGTCCATCCTTTCTCCCTTAACTTGTTGTATTAACCACTTGGCCATCACCATTGTTCTTTGGATAATATTAATATTAGGCAACGTTCAAATAACTTAGCACTTAGTATTTTTATTTCCTTCACTCAAACTTTAATTGGTTTTTTTATGATGAACTTCAAAGATAGAGCTTATCATTCTTCTATCAAATCCAACCCATAGAGCTTTTATAATTAAAAAATAAAAGACAGATTGCCTTGTGGTAAATCAGCTAATTGGTCTTTCTCATTGAGCAGATACCACTGAGGCGACAGCAGCTACTGTTTGGCATAAGATTAAGTAATACCCCATATGTATTGCTCATTATGCCACACAACATTTGGCACAGTGGACTGATCATCTGCCTGTCTTCATTTCTTGTGATCCTAAGGTTTTCCTAGCTCCTTGGGGCTGGGTCCCAATATGAAGGGATTTGGATAACGAAACAAAACATAAAAGACAGAAAAAGAAATCACGCAAAAGAAAAAGATCTTCTTTACCTCTCCAGTACCACCTTCACGTTTCAGTCCTAAACTCTGGCCCTCTGCTTCTCTCTGGATTCCAACCACCTTTGCATATGGCATACGCTGCAACATTATCGGGATTCTAGGTTCAGTAGCATTTTTTAGAAGCTTTTGAGCTGCATTACTTGAAGAGACTCTGACATTATTAACGCTGATGAGAAAGTCTCCAATATGAAACTTTCCATGCAAACTTGGGAAATCTTTCTGGTTCCATCCAACAACACTGAAAAATAATTGGAATAAAAAAAACAATATATTCTCTTTATTCATCCAACTCGTATTGGGGAAATTTATATCAGAGTCTGCCCCAAGTGAAGACTGGGACAATTCTGGCATCAGTCACAGTGTGGCTGGCACAATGGCACTGGCAGGAATCAAACCCAAGCCCTTTGCCATGGGAGTCTGGCGCCTTACTGATTGAGCCATAGAGCTCAACATGAAGAGTTGATAAATCAAAAATCATCTTAATAATTCAACATCCTTGAATGGTAATAAGTCACAATAGAAGTTTCCGTATGCCAAAAGTGACTTCACTGACTGACAATAGAAAGGAAAATCCTGTATAGACTCTGGCCACCGTGGCAAATGGTGTGGAAAAGCCAGGCAGCTCCTCATACGTCAAAGCCAAAATGTCTGTAGTAATTTTGTCCCCTGCAGACAGACTACCTCAGGGTTCAAAATTCTCTAAGATCAAAGCCCACTCAGGTCCATTCTAATTCAAATGCATTCCCCTGATGTTCTTGTGCAGACTTTTACAAATTCTAATTAACTCTCTTTCCAGAGGCACAGCCTTCCATTTCTAATCTGCCCCACAACCAGGCTGTGAATGTGCAAGCACTGCACTCATAAACACATTTTTCTTCTAATAGCAAGTCCAAGTGTGTTGTCACAGGGTAGATACTCAACCGGACAACAACAAAAATACCCTATCTTCAATTTTTTTTTTTTAAACATCAATTTTGTCTGTTTCTAACAAAACTCTATGTTATCCCCTGTAATCTACTAAACACAACATTTTTGTCAAGTTTTATATTTTCTCTTTTACATAAACTAGGGCTTTTTCTTCATCAAGCCTTCTTTTTTCAGTTAGCAGAGGGGAAAAAAAGTTATATCTGCAATTCTCATTTATTTGTTATTCCAAGCATCAGGAAAGAAAGAAAAGAAAAAAGTTGAGCTCTTACACACCTGCCAAACGAGTCAGATTCAAGCGCTCAGCTAAATTTATAAATTGGTTTCACAACTTATCATTCTCTTCAGATGCAATTTCTTTTTTTATCATGGACTGACTAGCAGTTACCAAAAAGGTAAAAAAAAAGAAATGGCAAAATGTCTCAATCAATACGTTGAATAGTTACAGAATTCAAGAATGGCGGTCGTATATTTACAAATGCACATAAGTCCAGTCCTACAATCTGCTGCAGATGATCGGATGAAAGTCGATAAACCTACCAGGGCATACCATTCCAGTCAACCAGAGCAATACCATGACCCGATTTCTGAGTCAAGGACACGTTGACGTGAGGTTTCTCAATCTCTGCCTGAAGGATTTCTACTTGTGTTTGCTTCAAGGACACAACAGTATGCAGGCTATTGGCTCTATCCAGCAGCATTTTTTTTGACAATCCAGACTGCCTGGATGCTGGAGAAAAAAAAAATTAAAAGGAACACATGAATGTTAAAAATTTCCATCAAACTGTGTGAAAGGTAATAAATCCCTGACAGTCTTACACATGTAGAGGGTGCGTGAAAAAAAAGGCCTCAAACAAGAGCACTTAGAAACTATCTCATAATCAATGTAGTTTACCAAAACTCAACATATTATGTCTATGATATGGGCATTTTTGGATGTTCTTAATAAAATGGTCATATCTCATCTGTCTATAAACACAGTGCATTGAAACTTTGATATGTAAAATTACGATGTTGATTATTGATTATGCCGAGTTTTCTTTCACTACGTTAATTATAACCCAGTTTTCAAGCACTCTGGTTGTGAGCTTTTTTTTTCATGCACCCGTTATATCCACAGTTATACTCTGCCTTGGAGATTCAGTTGAATAAATGTAGAAGCAGATTGACACACGTTTCATTGTATCAACTTGATTCTTTTTCAGGTGTGTGCATGTGTTTGTATGAGTGTGAGTGTGTGTGTGTGTGTGTCATAATAAGTGGAGTATGGTTCAGTTGGTGGGCCTGCTGTCCTGGCAGTGGCCAGAAGATGGGTGCTGTGGCAGGTCCTGGGTTCGATTCCCTCCTCAGGCGACTCCCTGTTTTTTTAACTTTCTTTCTGTGGCTTTGACTCACCTCCACACTGTGCCTATATCATTTCCTGTTTACTCTCATCTGTTTCCAGAGCAAGCTCCTCTATTCTCCAGACATTTTCATAGAGAGATGGTTTACAAGGACAATGAATATCTTCAACAAACAAGAATACACAGACACAGACAAAGGCACACCAGACAGGACGAAGACTCTCTAATAGAATACAAATTAGTAGTGTGTGTGTATATGATATAAAGCCCTAGAGAGAGTGAGAGTAAAAAGCAAGATGATAGTTCAAGCTAAAAGAGAAGAAACAGAAGCAAAGCCAAGCAGGAACATGTTTTCCTATGGCAATTTAATAGCCTAGGTTTGATCTTTATTAGTAACCATTTAACCAACATACAAAACATCACACTTACTCGTCATAAACCTTTTCATGAAATAGAGTTATAAAAATAAAATTAACAAACTGTTTTGGTGTTTACCTGCGAGAGATCTACGAGCTCCTGACTCTTTGTTGAGCTTTTCATCATTGGTGTTAGTACTTCCAAACTGTTCGATATTGCTTGCTGTGAACCCTTTCCTTGCCATGGCACCCATGTTATTTCTCATTGGAAGAGCTGGGGGAAGGTCATGTGAAAGGCTTATAGACCGAGGTAAAGTTCTTCTCGGGGGCATTGGAGGAGGCATTGAGTTTTCATCTCTCAACCCAACAGGACAGTTATCATGTTTTGTAGTTTTTCTCCTTGGTAAAGGAAGGGGAGGAATCAATGGCTGATGGAGAGAGTCTGTGGTGAGAGGCTTTGTTCCGGTCATTTCTTGCAATGCTTTGGAAATGACAGTTGAAGAAGAGGAAGATGACCGTAAATCTGTAGCTTTGGGGGTTGGAAAAGCACTCACAAAAGAACAATCAGCCTGATTTCTCTGTCGTTTATGCATTGATGAGGAGACGCTTTGACTCCAACCTAGGAGGGAATCATGACGAGAGGGAATGTCTGGTGGGTTGGGACTAGAGTCAAATACAGATTGCTGAAAATCACTGGAGTTTTGATTTTGAAATTCATCATCCTCCCTCTGAGAGGAACAATGTGGATATTCTTTGTGGATATTCCCTTCATCATTATCACAGTGAGAAAAGGCGAATAATTCCTCTGATGTAGCACCTAAAGGTTCTTTGGTATTGGATGAAGATAAGTTTGAATCCTTCACATCAGTTGCCTGACCAGTCACCCTATTAGTTAACCATGAGCTTTGTAAATCATTGGCTTTTAATGACAATCCATTACGAGGAAGAGGGACTGGTTTATTACTGTTTGCACTCATTGTTTCATATGTGTTTGCAATATTCTTTCCTTCCTCTCTTTGGGTTCCAGGAAGAAAAGAATATTCGTTTTCTTCTACTCTTTGGGTTCCTGGAAGAAGAGAATATTCGTTTTCCTCTATTTCACAAGATACACGTATATCTTCTAGACTTCTAAAATCATTATCTTCATCATCAGAAAGTGGTGAGGATCCTGGAAAAAGTTCTGATACACAAAAAGCATTATTTGCCTCCAATGAATTTCTTAGTTCTTCCTTGCTTAGAAAGGTGTGAGCGTCATTACAATTTAGACATCCATCTTCTCCTAAATTAGTCACCAAATTATCACATACTGAATGTTTTTCCTGTTCACAGGCTTTAGCATGTTTTTCTCTCACCTGCATTAAAATGTCCCATGAGACAAAATCACTCTCATTGCTGCCATCACAAACCTGTGGTGGAGACGACACAAAAGAGTTATCTCTAACTCTTGATGATTCGTTGTCAGATGTCCCTGATGGCTCTGAAGACAAATTTGTTGATCTAGAAACAAGGGAAGGGGGTCTCTGAGGCAAAGGCGGTGGTGGTTCACCTTGGACACTCGGAGATTGAGATTGACGTTGGCGTAGAACATTAAGTAAACTGTTATGTGGTTCTGAATGACCGTTAGCAGTGGTCAGCACAGATTCCTGCTCAACATGTACTCCTTTGCTTGTCCGGGGCTGACCAACCGCAACTGGTAGCTTTGAGTATACATGCTCAGAATCCTCTTTCTGTTGATAAAATTAATTACAAAGGTGAAAATTACATTAATAAGAGATTTGAATCATTAGATGTTTACTGGTAAGCAAATAACTAAACATGAAGAGTTCTCATTTATTAATTGAGTGATAACCAAGTATGGTTTGATAATAGGATACAGTATTATTAATGTACTTCACAATTGTACAACATAGACCAAAGTTTCTGGGAATATTTTGGAATTCTTTCTTTTGCTGAAAATTTTCCTTCATTCACAATTGAACTACAACATCAACAAACACTGACTCCATGGAGTGCATTGCATGTAAAGAATGTATAAATGATCATTCCCTCTAGCTACAAATGAATGATCTTTCAGAAAGCTTTCCTCGGAGGACATGAATTCTAAAAAGACAAATAATTTGTTCCTTTTTTCTGTACCTTTTTCACTCAAGACATTTTTTTGTCATTAGAAGATAATTTCAAATTACTGAATAAGTATCATGATCAAATAGAATTGTTACAAAATCATTGATTTTTTTTCCATGACTATGGAGGGATTTTTGCATGAAGGCTGCGAAGGATGTAATGATATAAAAAACTCTGAAGACAAATTGATCGAAAAAATAAAGAGTCTGCACTGAAATATAAATAATGCTGTTAGGCTTTAATCAACTGAATCGTGTGTAACCAAGTCTTAGACAGGGGTGCCTTTTCTTACCAACATCATTACTCCTTTACAAGAAAAAAAATCCTGTATAGGACCTTTAATGAAAATATAAAACTCATTCCCAAGCTCAGACAGGCCCTAGTGAAGTGTAACCCTTTTTGATGATTGGAGGATAAGGTATAAAAAAGCAGCTGCCTATCATATGGAAGTTAGCCTATGAGAAGTACAGTCAATGATCAATATACATAAGCAGACTTGCACATCAGTTGTATGAAGAGAAGTGAGCCAAATCAAATAATTTGGTTCAGTGACATGAAAAAATGACATCCACTCATATGAGACTAGGATATGTGTTGCCTCAACCATGTACTAAATACAAATGAGTAGAAATATGCATGAAAATTTTGAAGATTAAGGTCATTATGAGAATACTGAGAAATTTCAAGGAAAAAAAAATGTTTTAAGGATTCTCATTTATAATAAATACTCCTGTGCAGTACCCAGTTAGATTAAAGTTATGCTTTGAATTTGAAAGCATTTCCTACAAGCAGTATTCAAACTCAAACACACACATGAAAACAATAAACTGATTACCTTCAAAATACCAAGATTTGATAAGCCTGTTTCAATGTCATGGACCCAATCCAACATCTGGTTCCTGAAAAATATTTGAAATACTTACTTATACATGTCCATGCACAGCAAACTGAATAATCTAAGATCGTAAACAAAAGCTTTAGAGACACACATTTAACCCCATCAATCCCCATGAGAAAGAATAATGCACAATATCAGTCTGAAATACATCTGATCATCTACGAATTTTTTTTTATTTTTTTTTAAAAGAGAGATATGAATGAGGCTATTAGTATTCAGTCACGAAGAGACCTACACCACCTGTCTGTCACAGCTGTAATTGTCTAAATCAATTCAAATCACAAGGCATAGAGAGCAAAAAAAAAGTTCAAACCAATGAAAGAACCATCCGGGTTTAATTCAAATATGAATATTTTGAAACTTTTAAATGACCAAAATGCTACAAAATTTATCAACTTTGCAGCAATCCTCATCAGGTGATTACCTCGACTCATAGTACAGTCTTAATCTGAAACTCCAAACACCCGTCTGAAATTCATGGGGACAAAATTTTCTTCAAGCTCAATCATCTCACATTATCTGGTTCTTTTCACCAAATACATTCTACAAACTGTAATTCCAGGTACCAGACCAGAGCAAAAAGGTAAACCAAGGAGAAGGTTTAAGATATTTTATAGAGCCTCTTATTGATTTTCTAACTGATTGAAACAATACAGTCATTGTTTTCTAGCTTTTAACACTCAGTCTTTTCTTTACTATAAATACAGAACCTGTAAAGCACATTCAATACTATACTCAGTCTCTGCTGACAGCAATCCCTTAAAGCTTGATGATCATAAGCACATATAAATTTCTCCCTCAAAGTACCTTCAACAACCACTACTTCATCAATCAAAATCCCATTTCTACCTACCTGGATGTAGCAATCAATTCAATATATCTGTCAGCACAGACGATTGAAAAGGTAGCAGGGCTTGACCTGCCCATTGATGTGACATTTCGACACTGGGATAGGCAATATGAATTGATAGGCTGCTTGCTGAACACATCAGAGTCATTATCATAATATTCTAAGTATGGAATACCACCGTGAATAGTAAAAACAAACCATCTGTCACCCTCAAGTCTCTGAAAAACAGGATTTGAAAAAAAAAAAAAAATAAGGAGAGCTCAACTCAGGATAGGAGAATTTTCATGAAGTATCAAAGTGACAAACTACCTTACTATGGCCAAGATTTATTATTATTATTATCAATGTAATCATCGTTATTGTTGTTACTGTTGGTTTTATTTGTTCAAAAATACCATCATCATCATTTCAATAATTGTAATTGTATTATCATCATCAAAATTTGCAGTTAAGCCTAATACCAAACTGTGATGTAAACACATAAGGCAAATAGGGGAGGAAAGCATGCTTCTCTTCTTTTCACACAAGAAAGACTGTTACTTTTATAAAGTAAATAATTGTTGTTGTTTTTTAGCAATTACACCATTCCCTTAAATTTGTCTAGGAAAAAAAGAGCCACTCAAGAACAGCAAATTTCTGTTCAGAAGGAGCATGTTTCATGAGTCATGACTTGAATCACTCTGGTTTTCAAATCACTACGAGTACTTTTACCCTCGCTGTGTGACAGTTTCTGATCATTGAACGAACAGCAGTATCCAATACTGATTGTCTTTTCTGAAGGTTAGGTCATTTGAGTTGGATTGATCAGTGGTTATTTCAATGACAGTTTTGCCCCTGATATCATCACTTATGAAATAATTTGTCATGATTCAACGATAAAATTATGATGTTGCACACTTTAACACCCTATACTACGGTCACTTAGTGCAAAGTATAGGTCATCCAGGTCAAACAGGTTTTGCATGGATGACCTAATTTGCAATTTTGCATAGAAAAATGTCTTGCTGTGTGCCCTTTTTAATTGTTTAAAGACAAGGACCAGGGCTCTTTAATGTGCAACTTGCACATGGGACCTCCATGTTTATCATCCACCTCTTATGGGCGTCCTAACAATCCATGGGACCAGGGATTCAGTACTCACAAAAAAAAAAAAAACCATAACACCCATTAATAAAATTAGCTGTTTGTGTAACTTAAACCCAGAGTCTTCAGAGTGAGGGTAAAGCATCAAATCATCCCAGTTCTGCTCTGCTCTGTTTCCACTAATTAAATTTTTAGAGTTAGAAGCATAAACAGCCTCACTTATTAAATTCTTTATGTCTCATGTGATTTTCAATAAGATTTGTGTAGCCTTAGTAGGTAGTTGGTGGCATACAGATTTTAAATTCCTCTTTATAGTATAGAAAGATGTGAAGTGGGTTTTCCCCAAACCAGGTTTGGTGGAGATTGATGAGAAAAGAACTGGGGTGATGATTACTCCCAGCTTTTTAAAAATTTAACTGCCAAGTAATACACTCCTTTCCTTTCAGATCTTAGGTAAGCACAAAAATCTTTCCTTCTTTCTTTCTTTATCTTTACCTAAGTACCTTTCGGTGTAAGGTTTAACTGCTATGCACAAACTTTCCCTACTGATCCAAATCTAGGCTCTTCCTTTTTGCATCTACAAGTTTACAATCTTTCTTTTCAACTATGAAGCACAAAAAATCATGAGGGAAAATTCTCATATATCACAAGAAATAAAATACAACTGACATAGATGCTTTTAAAAGTTAAGCGTAAAAGAGAGAGGGAATACACCACAACCGCATGATCATACAAAAATATGCTGAGCTGCTGTGTTCCATTTAAATTATAACTCTTCAAGTTTTTTAGCTCTTTTACAGTGTAAAAAAATTAAGGTTGCTGGACTGATAAACAATTTTTTTTCAGCCATTGTTCTACTGCTATTTATGAAATTCAAATTATTTATTTATTTATATTTATTTTTATTTATAGATGAAAGAACTGTGCACTGACACCTCATACTTGCCTCATCTACCCTTCTCTAAGTGGATGCCATAAATAGGTTGATAATTATTTGACTGTCTTGAAACTGTGGGATGCTGCTACATGGGACAAAACACACGTCAGCCAGATGGTGAGAATTAATCTGGAATTTTGCTTTGACCAGGGTTATCCAGCCTTTTTGAAGTAGCAATTCACTACCTTAAAGTTTGAAAGCCATATGGCACATTACTTCTAACTGTCAGCAGCAAAATTTTCTTTTTTACATTACAATCCTCCCCAGCAAAGACTTTTTGACTCCTTTACACCAAGGCTCTGCAGAGCTCCAGTGGGTCAAGTAGACGTTACCTCACAACTGCGCATGAGCGGGGTTTTCCAGATTGTTTTGATTGGATTGAAACTGTAAATCTACGCAAATAATCCCTACATTACCAAAATTTGATCAACGTATTTATATGATTATAAAAATGCTGCTTACTCATTTGATCAGAGACAATTGACTGGTTGCGCCTAATCACCTCCTCCTTTTATTTCTTACTAAAATTTTCCTTCACTGTTTTTTCGAACCTAAATAGGCTGACCTCTGTTACATGACCTGTGTTTTAGAGTCTACCAAAATAATATTGTTTCCAGAAAAAAAAAGGATAAAAAATATATTTTAATTTCACATCATCATTATTATCTTACCTTCAAAAGTCCTGATAAACGATTTCCTCCACTATTGCCTTTTCTAAGGTAGCCTTGTTTAATTATGTTCTCAGTATGGTGACTCATGATGACTTGGAAGAGAAAATGAAAACATTATTAATGGTCACTCCCACATCATGGTGATTCAGTCATCAGTTTTTCACAAGAGGTTTCTAACCGATATTGAGTGTGCTGTTCAGCTTTAATTACTTACCCTCTAGGCTAATCAGGATTTAGACTCAAATATCATTGAAGCACTGGCAATCATATTGTCAACTCTCAACAGAGACAACTGAAATCATTCCAAAACAGCAAAACATCGCTAAACTTCCCAGAAGAAGTAAAACAGAAAAGCTTTTCAATTGTTTGAGAGAGATGCAATACCTTCGCTGTATAACTCCGCTGATATTCCCTCAAGTTAGAAATATTCAACATTATCTTGACCTTCTGAGCGAGCTTCGTAAAACACATCAATCACATTTGAAGCAAGATATCAAAATCTCTCCCATGACTAAGGTGACCGACGTCATGGCAAGTCAACCATTTCGGTGACAGACGATCACTCTAACAACCCTGTGGCAATAAAACACGAACGTGATTTATGTGGGATGTAGAGTAAACGTGTTTCTTTTACAAAGCTCTCTGAGCAAAATGTTTTCTTGAAAGATAGCGAGTCAACTTGCACTTGGGAGTCTCGCGTTTTATACTTCCGTGTTGACGATGATAAACAAAACAAAGTTGTATCTAGATCGCTACACATTCTATCTCACAGCTCTATCTGACTCTTGATAATAGACTACCAAATAATAATAGACTAATGTAGACTAAAACAGATAGAATAATACAATATCATACCAATGCCCTCGACATGTTTTCGGAGCAGAACAAACTGGTCTTGCAAGTCTCTTGTATCAATTGAGGAGAATAAAAACACGAATATTTATTGAAGCAATGAAGAAATCACTCTTTTCTACAAGGAAAACTCTATTAATCTCTAGTACGGGAGATTACTAAAACTGGCTGCGGTTGCTGGGGTTGTCTGTTGCCCATCTAATTTATTCAATCAGCTTTGGCATTCAACAATGATCTTCTTCTTCTTCTTCTTCCATTATATCGACTGACTCAGTGGAACTGAGTATTACTGTCGATGCTGTCATGTATG
>JBCIKM010231223.1:0-12381 GCA_039654465.1 Melibe viridis | reverse complement strand
CTTTCCTCTGGGCTCCTCTATGACCCTCGTGTGTCATGGGGCCCTAAAACCTCCAATAAACAAACAAACAAACATCAACTGAGGTATTACAAAACCGTGCATGTTCCTCCTAACCTCTTTTTTTTTTGAGTAAGTTTATTTAGAAAAGTGATTATTTAAAAACACAATTTACTAGGGCTTTAATACTGACCTGAAACACTGGTTGCGAGAAAAATAACTGCTGCAAATGTGTTTGACCATCGATTTCTATGATGTGATGTAAATAGAGTTGTACTACAAGCATGGCTAGTTTCAGTGGGATAGAGCACGTAGTTACAGAGTTTGAAGTTCAGCGTGGGTTGTTGTTTTTTTCCCCCACTCAATATAATTATCTCTTCTAACAAAAATAAACAATTGCCACAATGATTTAGAAGACCCAGGCTCTATAAATCCACTTTGTGTGTAAAAAGTAGTCAGTGTAACTAAATCTAATCTAACTTGGTGGGAGGTTAGTGGGTGTCCCTGGTGGTCACTTCTACTTCTGTTTCTTTCATTTTAAACTGAAGCTATCATTATACTTTTTCTCCTTTTTTTGTGTGTCCTGTTTTTGTTGTCTTGTTTGGTTTTCAGCAGTCATCCCATATTTTATGCTTTTATTAAATTAAAACATACTGAGTACTTTAGTACATAAAGGGGGTTTTAAGATTCTGTGTCTTCCTGGACCATGATGCTGTTATGGGTGGTGGTCATTGCTTATTTTTGTAAGGAGCAATTATATTTTATGTCATTGTAAATCATCTCTTTGTGGTTTTGATAACAGTAAACAGAAAATAGTACAGGCACAGTGCCGAGGTCAGTCAAAGCCATAGAAAGGAAAGATTTCCTCTGCGAACGTCTTCCTGTTTTTTCCTTTCTTTCTTTGGCTTTGACTCACTTTGGCACGTTGCCTATTTTATTTTATTTTCGTTGTCTTTTATTTTCCAGTGCCAGCCTCTCTCTTCTTTATGCTTGTGGGGTGGATATGTTTTGAGAGATGACATTTTTTAGTGTCAATCATCTCTCTGCTGCTTGTGGTTTGGTCTGCTCCCTTTTTGAACTATTATTATCATCATCTTACTTTCCCCTGGTCTCATCTTTGACCCTTGAGTGTTTTGGGGCCCTAAAACCACCAATAAGCAAACAAAATTTACAAAATGAGAATCTTACTTTTTTTTATTTGTGATTATTTTAGGGCCTAAAAATACTTAAGGGTCATAGTCATAGGGGCGTGGGGGGGGGGGGGGAATATGATAGAAATAGTTAAAAGAGAGAACAGGTCAAACCACAAGACAGAATATCGTCTCTCAAAAAATCTTGCAAGTGACCCTGTTGCTTTATACCAAAAGGGGGAAATAATGAGGGAAGCACCAGCAAGACAGCAAAAGCAGGACAGAAGATGAGAAAGGATACCAATTGAACGCTGCCTGTATTTTTCCATGAGCTGGGTAAAAATGTCTCACAGAGTTTTCTGCAAAAAAAATTTTTTACACTCAAATTATTTTTACAAACAGACTGTTACTGTTAGTAGTTCTTAACTCCACTCTCTTGCAGCATTCACTGCCTCTTTCTAAATAATCAAACTGTCAAACAGATAAGCCCAAAACACCTGCAAGACACACCCAGACTGCTCATGGCATCTCAGAGAGAAGAAATTCCCTGATAGGCACTTCAACTTCAACACCAAACTGAACTTTGGAGCTGAGTCAATAAATCTACTTTTTTCTTTTTCTAACAGTAGATGAAGAAAGTCTATTGCAATGAAACTCAATGGCAAACAAAGCAAGAGGGCATAGAGACTTATCTTAGTTTCCTTATTTTTAATTTTTTTTTAACTGGATGAAAATAAAATATATAAATTAAAACTTCACCCCTCCCCCCCCCCCTCTCTCTCTCTCTCTCTCTCCCTCCCTCTCTCTCTCTCTCTCCATCCCTCCCTCCCTCCCTTTATTGTTCTCTCACCCCCCCCCCCTTTTCCCTCCTTCCTTTCTTTCTTTTTTTACAATTGATTTTGAGCAGATACATACAAATAAGACATGCCCCAGCACCAATAAACAGGGAAACTTTTCAATAAGGGTATGAATGTACTTATTATTTCTGGAAAACAATAAATTATCAGCCACCCTTTTTCTCTGTTCAAAGTTAACTGCATTTCATTCACACAAACTGAGATCAAGATCAAATAATGTATTGAAATTTCAATACATAATGTATGGTCACCGATAAAATAAAACTATTCACGTTATTTCAAAACGAATTGTTAATTATTAAAGTATGAGCTCTCAGAAAAAAAATAAACATTGACAAATTCAACAGATTAAAAAGAAAACATTACAAAATGACAAGTTGGGTTGCAGTAGGAGGAAAACATCCTGGCATTATTATATGATCACAATATAAATCTTTCAGTGCCAACAGTTCAAAGCCTGAAAGAGTTGTCAGGTTGTAAGAAGGTCAAAAAGAAGAATCCAGGAGTGGATCGACCTCCATCTCACTTTCCCTCTTCCTCTTCAAGTTAGAGACACCTTGGGGGAGAACATTCAAAACAAAACATTGTTAATGTTAAGCAGTGTCCAAACGAAATCAAAATGACAGATCTCTAGAGCATCTGGGTTTGGACAGAGATACATGGAGAGGCAACTCAATACAAACAAGTGACAAGGACAACGACAGTACTGGTATCAGAGTTCGGTAAAGCGTCACCACAACTGCCATGCCTCATCATTGTTTTCATCAATGTAGTCCAAGCTGAAATTTGAAATTTTTGGGGGGTTTTTTTTTCATTTTTTTAAATGAAAGTAATAACTTTCAGTTTCTAGGAAATTATCCCGTTGACTTTGAACACATGCAGCCTTTGAACACATGCAGTGTGTTGGGGGGATATGCTGTTCAATTTAGAAAACAGTTTATTGTACACAAAATGTATTTGACTCAATTCTCTTCTATGTATATTGGCAGTCTATGAAATGTTATATAAGCATTTGAAAATGGTCACGTTATTTTGGTGGCACACAAGAACAGAGAAACCAAAGTGATTTTGATCTTTTTTGCATTACCTGATGTGGAGGTAGAAAAGGGAGACTGGAATTGAGATTCTGCTTTATAAATGTGCTCATACTCCTGGGTTTGTGAAAAAGTCATTAGATAAAAAGAAAAAAGATAACATATTAGTATTATACACAAGATAAACGTCAATATTTCAGAAGATAGCATGAAAATGAAAAGAAAAATAAAATTTTTATTAAGGGAAAAGAAAGGAATAAGATTCTTCCACAAAATAAAAACAAAGACAAACCAACAAGCCGAACAAAAAGTTTCAGATTTTTAAGGAATACACTTTTGATGGTTGCAGCCCAAACACTTACTAAAATCCAAGCTTGATAGAAACCAAATCTGTTCACACATTTTGCAATGCTACACTACAAATCTGAGATACCCCTATGAGAATGAAATTTGCTGTTATGAGAGGCAAACATCTTTCAATCATAACAACAACAAACCATAAGCTGCTGTAAGAAGCCTTCGTTGAGAAAGACACAAAAGCGACGATTTCTGACAACTCTCATGGCCTGGCTGGAGATAATCAGAAAGAAAATTATTACGAAACACCATATTTTCTAATGGCAAGAAAACATCTTCACAGTTCCATATTTATTACTTTTGTGTATCTATTAGCCAGCCTGTTTCATCAAAACTACAGGCTGAGCAAATCTGTGGCTATTTAGAAAATATTACTAACTGAATTTAGAGATTCGATGTAAAGCTCGGAGGTCCCCTTGGTTGTAGATCAGACAAACCTTGTCTCTGTCTGAATAAATATTGTAACACACATTACAGTCGATTTGTCTCATCACGTGTTATATGTTGGTTGAAAAGCATTTAGAGTATAGTGATGACTGGGAATGGGCATTACATTAATGTCAATATTTCTCCATATTGATGGGATCAAAATAAAAAGCTATCCTAAAGCTCTTACACTGACACTTTGTCATGAAAAAGTATGAAGTCATGGAATCTTAATTTTGGGAATATATTTTGATGCCTTTTGTACTAATCCATAAATTTTAGTCCCAATCTGATTTTTAAGTTACTAGTTAAGACTGGAGTTTTGACAGATCAGGGCTAGTCTAGTTACTAATACTATGATTTTTTTTGGTGTCAGATGTGAATAGAGGACGGGTTGCCTTCTTTATTCAAAGAGTGATATTGCATTCAAGATTCAATTTGAATATCTCATTCTATGATAGATAAAAATGAGATCACATGAAAGTAAAAATTAATGCTTGGTTGCATTTGAATAAAAAATCAGTACTGAATGCAAGCAATACTCCTGTTGGTGAAAAAAAGTTAACAATTTGTAACAGCAATTCCCCAAAAGTGACAGACCCATAAAAAAAGACTGGAAAAGTAAGTCAAAGCAAAAGTAAAGCTTAAACTAGAGAGAAAAATAAACAAACTGTATAGTACACACCTGCAGCTCAGGCACAATGTGACCATGATGTAGGCTATCACCACTGCACCGCTGAGACAAAGAGAGAGAAATGAAAATAATTCTTTTTCACGCCATTCTCAATAAAAATTCTAAAACAAAAGAGCTCAAATTGAGTACATGTGAAAAAAAAAAAAGACAATATTTCACTTTACAATTGATAAATATGACACAGCGTTACATCTTCTAAATAATTTTGTCTAAGTAACTTCTTTGAAAACACTTGATTAACATAATTTTGACAGAGATCAAGTTAACACATCCACCACATTTGGCAGCTTTCCAAAGCTGGGACCTGCTGACCTGCGGCAAATCCCACCATTCCCATGGACCAGCACTTTTCCTCCTTGAGACAAACAGGCATCAATGAACTGTTTAGTCTATGGAATTTTAAAAAAGAAAACATTGAAAAGCTAAAAAAAAAAAAAAAAATATTGCTGGAACATCTTTCTGATAGTATCACAATTTAGCAAGAAAATATATCATCTATGTATCTTAAAATATAAGGTGTGTGGAAAAAAAAGGCCCAAAACCAGAGCACTCTAAAAATGTTTTATAATCAACATCGTTTAACAAAACTTGGCATAAGTAATAACTAAAATCTTAATTTTACATTTGCAAAGTTTCAAAATATTTAATAATTTTGAGCACTCTGGTTTTGGGCCATTTTTTTCACACATCCGATATATGGAATTTTCCTTTCCATAGTACGAGAAAATTGAACTGGCTAAAAAATATGCACCATACATTAGGCCCAAACTTAAAGGTTGGTCAGTGAAGAAGAAATATTTTCAGTTGCAGTTATTTTGAACAGACATCAGTTCACAATATGAAAGATCACATCATAAGACACTTTTTTTTAAATAAACGTTTAACACCAAGATTGCCAAGTCTGCTATAATATTGCAGCGAAATGCAGTCTGAACTATTTGTACTGCCAGCCTTTCTCAGGGTAATCCTATGCCTAAGCCTCAATATTCAACTCAGTGTACGTTTAACTTTTCATCCTCATATTCACTTAAAAGTTTTCAGTTGGACGATAATCAACACCAGTATGATGAGTAAGGGAGCTTATATTAAACTTTGAAAGTGTTTAAAGCGGTATAAAATTGAGAGAAGAACAAATTTGAATGTATTAATTCGAGACTGCATCATTTTACATACCTGTCTAAAATGATGAATAATATTTTCTGCTGGATTGTCTGAAATGTCCAACACAAGGTACCTGGGGGAACAGTAAAGGAAAATTAATGTTCTGTAAGGAAAACTGTTAACTTACAATCAACATACCTAGATCGTCTGTATGAAAGCCTGAAAGGGCATCCTACTTGCAAAATTAACCCTTTCCAGAGAATTCTGATCAGATAGGTGATAATAATAGCTTATTTATAGTTTCCTAGAAGCAACTATGACTCAATGAAAAATGACAGATATCGTATATCCTTGTGTCTAAAGTTCTATTCATACACCCTGTTTTATCAAGGTTGTCCTTCAAAACAGTTCAAATTATATGTGATGCCTAAAGCCATCAATAAACAAACAAAAAAAGGTAACCAAATCCCTGGGACAAAACAATTCAACAAAAAGGACGACCATGGTTTTATACATTTCAATATAACTCTCCAAAGATTTCAGAGAAGACTTAATCTTGAAGAGCATCGTTCATTGCGTGAGCCTATAGCACAGTGAGTGAGTATCAAAAGCTCACCTGAAATGCTCTGGGAAGTTTGGTCTGATGAAATGAGCTTCGACAGCCTGCCGGATGCACACTATGTGAGTTATTCCCTCAGACTTGAGCAAATTAAACTGAAACACAAATGACAACAATGACAAGATTAACACAATTGTCATAACTGATGTGAAATTTGGTAGGATTTTGCCATTAGAAAGATCAGTCTTGTAAAGCAATAGCTATAATCAGAGCTCTCATACTGTGCAACAAGAACTAGACTTGGATTCCAAATGCAAAGTACACTATTTATTTTTCCTCTTTTCTTGCCTCAAAAGACCCGACTGAATTATCATTAATGAGGCACACAATCATCGTACACCATACAGCATACTGCATCAGCTTCAGGGTACACAATCACAACAGCAAACTACATCAACTTTAGGGTAGATTCTATCTCATCATCTCACATTCATAAATAAATGCCTTTACCTTGGATTTCATGGCAGCAGCATAAGGGCCCAAGTAGAGACCTGGAATGATTTCCTGAGAAGCAAAACAAATTTTATGAAGAAATTTGATGAAAGCAGAGAATGTTGCTTTATTATGATCTTTTCTTTTCTCAAATTGCCAACTGCAGACTGTCTCATATTTCTTCCCCTTTGGTAAAGGCTGTCATGTTCTAAGCGTCACAAGCAACGCAAAAAAGTAAAGATGCAGCAGCATACTCCCCATTGAATGGAGTTGGATGAATAAAAATGCAAGTATGAACCACTTTTGAATCCAACCAAGAAAAGATAGGATAGTGGTTTTTTGCCAAAGCATGAAGAATAAGAGTCCTCAGAAACCCAAACTGCTAAAATTCTTGAACTCTGAAAGTTCTTCAAAGCAATCAATCTATTAAACCAGTGAGGAGTTCAAAAGAAATATTGTTCCCTCAAACATCCATATTCTGACTTTTTATAACAATGAACATGCAAAAGATATGAAAACATTTAATTTCATAATAAACCTTAGCGATTAGTATCCGTAGGAAATTCTCAACATATTCTCCTCCCTGCGAAATCAAGTGTAAAATAAATTGTATTTGAATCAGTCTACTTATTTATGAATTGTCAGTCTTTGATAAAGCTTTAGAAATTCAAAAGTGCATTTGGAAAGATGAAAATGTATGCTTGTAAGGCACCAAATGCGTTCACATGACAATATACATTGTAAGTTGAAACTTACCTGCATTTCTCTCCTCATTGAATAGTCCCAATCCTGAAAACAAAAGAAAAAAAATAGATATTTGATCATTAATCCTTCAGTTCATTATACATCTAATTATCACCATTTATCAAAATAGTTGGTAATGAGCCCCAGATATGTGAGGGTTTAAAAGAAACAAAATGCATCAGTGACACATTAAAGTGATTAGCAGGCTTAAAATCCGAAAGGCTCTGGATAAGTAATTTTTTTTCATTTTCAATGGACACAAAGTAACCCTTAGCAAGAACTTAAATATGTCCTAACAAATTCTTTACTCTAAGTTTCACTAGAGAGAGATAGAGAGAGAGAGAAAGAGAGAGAGAGTGGATAATCAACAAACTGAGTCACTATAAATATACTATTTTCTATATGTTGCAAAATCAGCCGAGAGAGCACTAGGCCATTCAATGAAAGGGCAACCAATTGAGAAAAAAATGAAAATGAGTTATCGAACACAATGTCTTGGTCAAATTGTTTTGTCCCTTGAAGGTTTATTGATGAAACTCAGTACTAAAAATAATAAGAATTCAATGCTGACTTGCACAAAAATGCACATCAAGACATATTATTAGAGGAAAATATGCAAAGTCCATAAATAATCCACATTACATTGTCAAGATTTTTTTGCTTTGTTTTTTGTTTTGTTAAATAAGAACAAATCACATGGAAAAGTTTTCCGCATTTCCCCATCATTAGGGAAAAAAGACACTTGTAAAACCATTTCAACATCAATGGGTATCATCATAAGAATGCCAGGCCTCCACTTACAGCACCTACCGTATTTTCTTCAAAAATTCCATTCCTGACACCTGCAGTAAAATAAAAAAAAAATTGAAGAAAAATAAGAGGGGAAATTTTTTAAAGTTTTACAAAGTAAAAGACTTTACCTAGCCCATCTTATGAACAACAAGATGCCAAAAATATCTTAACATAATATGCGTTAAATAACTTTACCTACTTTTTTCTTCCATTTCCATTTATCATGTGGAATAAATTTTTATCATGAGAAATTTGGAACACAAACCTTGATAATAGAGGCCCCTCTTCTTCTGCTTCTGCCCTATAAATGACCACCATCAACAAGTTAAGTATTTTGCCATGATATAGGGTGTGCATGCAATTTAATATTTTAAAAAATCTAAAGGGGTTACAAAGTCAATAAAAACAAGAGGGTCTTGAATTCAGTTGTTTTTGTCACTGAGGGTTCGAATACTTCAAGGGACGGAGCAAACACAATCTCCAAAAGGAGGGCATGAATATTCATGGCAGTTACTTCTAGTGGATGGTAAGGTAACTGATAGCTCTTGTTGGGCATATTTCTTGTTTGTCTTCATTGTCTTAAAAGGCATCCTTTCTTGCTTACAGCAACCTCCTCAATTTTCAATCTTCAAGAATAGTGCAAGTGTCAACTCCTTCCCTTCCATGGCTTTTTCACAGGACTGTCCTTATTCGCAACACCCCTTTCCGATGTAAGACAAATTTGTCTGCAGGACAATTTTCAACTTATATGACACAGAAAGTGAAAATCTATGAATATTCAAATGTTTTGTTGCCAAAGAGAAGTGAAAATATTGGTTTGAATCTTATATTACTTACAAAATATTATTTTTTAAACACATGGGTTAGTCAAATGGTTAAGATGCTTTCAAGCTTTTACTAAGGAAAAGAGGAAAAATGGTGTTCCGAATAACCACTGCCTTTCCTCAGATATTCACTACAAGGTTGTTAGACCCTAATTATGCGAAAGGTCTTGAATTTACCTTAAGTTAGGGTCTAAGAAGCCACTCATGTTGGTATGTGCACAATCTACTCAAGGGTGGTGCCACGGTTTGTTTGTTTATTCCCTTATTACCCCCCACCTCCCATGAAAAGTTTCCATTCAATATCCCTGATACAATTTGATGAAAAGTCCTTTAATTTAATTTTCAAGAAATTCGAGTCAAAGCGGCGTTTAGTTTAAGGCTCCAGGCTTATTGAGAGGAGGCTGGGTGGCCCATTTGAAATTCAATTTGGAATTTCGTTCAATCCTTTGCAGATCTCAATTTCCATAATGTAGGTATACTATCACACTTGATATGGGTACAAAATTGATACCTTTCTTTTTCATTTTGTTTCTGTCATTTATTCCATCAACTTGAGATGAACCAGCAAAAGGTCGGTATACGCAGAACGGAGTTGATACTGAACGGAAAAGCGAAAGTACGGAAGTCTTATGAAAACATTGGTAAAGTGACTCTTTACATCAAGCTATCCTCACTGGTCCTGTCAGTCTGAATCTTGGTCTACATACTTTTCAGGCTAAAGATTATGCACAATATTTATCCTCCACTTAATATGAATCTAAAGATCCATTTTAAATTAACTTGAGTGTTTAATTTCATTTTTGGGTTTCAGCTACTCAATAGCGCCAGTCAATGAAGAATAGAGTAGGAGCTGGCACTGGGAAGAGATGACAATCCCAGTGCCAAGCACAAAGTACTTTGTGGTGCCAAGAGCCAGGGAAAGAAATGGGGAAAATAGGAAAATTAGGAGCTGGCACTGGGAAGAGATGACAATCCCAGTGCCAAGCACAAAGTACTTTGTGGTGCCAAGAGCCAGGGAAAGAAATGGGGAAAATAGGAAAATTAGAAGTTGTCTGAAGAAGGATTTGAAACCCGGCATGCCATGGCACCCATCGCCTGGCCACTGTCAGGAAGAAGGGCCTATCCACTTAGCCATCCGCCACGATTCTCGACAATTTTTCGAAACAACCATTCTCTTTGATTGCCAACAAAGACCTTAATCTACATAAATGATTCATTCATCTATATTTTACCCTCCCCCCCCCCCACACACAAAAACAACAACAACAACAACAACAAAAACAAACAAACAAAAAACACACAAAAACAACAAACAAACAACAACAAAAACAAACAAACAACAACAACAACAAAACAAGCAAAACACAAACTTCAAATTGTTGACCTTTTTGCAACATTACTTCAACGGCGGATCCACATTTTCAAAGGAGGCTTATTGCCAAGAGTAGTGGTGCTCACCTCATCTTCTTCTTTTACGTCGTCCTCATCGTCGTTAAATGAAGGCCTTTGAAAGAAGATTGATATATAAACCGTACATAGAAAGTAACACTCACGCGCACACAGAGAGAGAGGAGAGAGAGAGGGGGGGGGGGGGAGATAGAGGAGAGAGACAGAGAAAGAGAGTGGAGAGACAGATAGAGACAGTCTGTCTGTCTCTCTCTCTCTCTCTCTGTCGAGTGACTCATGAGGAGACATGGAAAGGTAAACAATGTTGAGTGTGTACCAGAAATATTGGGATGGAAGAAGACAAACACCACCACCCCTCCCCTCCCCCTTAAGAGTACAAAACCAAGTCCGG
This sequence comes from Melibe viridis, assembly GCA_039654465.1. Classification (NCBI taxonomy): domain Eukaryota; kingdom Metazoa; phylum Mollusca; class Gastropoda; order Nudibranchia; family Dendronotidae; genus Melibe; species Melibe viridis. The sequence continues at coordinate 1,576 of JBCIKM010231223.1, read as the reverse complement.
AGGGGTAAATATTATATCTTTGCTTGTATTAGTCATGGTGGAGTTGCAAATAAGAAAAAAAAAGCCCTTTTCTTGGTCAACGCACCCACCCACCACCTATGTGAGAGGTATTGAGCCGGTTACTAAACCCAGGTATCTTTAGCTTGACGAAGACTATCAGTCCTCTACATTATCAATCGTTTCTCTTGGTTGTGACCTGTTATGAGCCAAATCTCAGGTCATTGACCTTGACCAAAATGACGTCAAAGTAATTTTTTTTCTTCTTTTTAGTCGATTTTTTTTATTCCCCCTCAATATCGACTCATCCGGAGCCCACTGTAAAATTCTTGAAAACCTGTTCTCCATAAACATCAGTTCTTTATAAGCAGAGTGTGCTTTAAAAGAGTTCTCAACACACACACACACAAAAACAACAGAATATAGTATAGGCGCAGTGTCGATGTGAGTCAAAGCCATAGAGAGAAAGGGAAAATAAAACAACAAAAAACAGGAAGAGGTCGAACCCAGGGCCTGCCACGGCACCGATTCGCCTGGCCACTGCCAGAACTGCGGGCCTACCAGCTGAGCCATCCACACCCAAACAACCTCTTTTTGTTGTTGTTGCTATGTTCCTTTGGGTTTTTGTTGGCTTTGTTTGCTTTTGGTTTTTCAATTCATGTCATGTATTCTATTTTTTTTTTTTTGGCGTGTGTGTTAAGTTTTTATTTATTTATTTGTTTGTTTTTGTTTTGTTTTGTTTTTTTGGGGGGAGGGGTTGTTTTTCTTTTTAGCTTTTTCTATGCTTGTTGGTTTTTGTGGATTTTTTTTGTTTGATTCTTGTTTCTTTAGTAGGGATTTTTCTTTGTTTAGTTAGCGGCTGTTTTGTTTTTTGTTTTTTGTTATTTAGTTGGGTTGGTTTTTTTTGTTGTTTTATTTTGGGGGGCGGGGGTGTTCCTTTGTGTGTGGGGGTGTATTTTAAATTGTTTTCCCGTGGAACGGACTATAACCATCGGCTGCTCCTGCTTTTCTCACACCAAAAAATATCGTCTTCCTTTTCGCAGTCCTTTATGTAATATTATTACAATGGATTGAGCGTGTTGTTCCCGTCGCCAAACTGGCACTTGCAGATGTGATGTATGAGATCCCCAACGTCAATTTCAAGGTGGGAGGCGATAGGGATATCGGGTACAGAGTACAGTGATTGTTGGTGAGATGAGGCGTGGATCTCCTCAGCTATAATTTTTGATAAAAGGAGGAATATTCGCATGGCCAACCTCCATATTCTTTTTTTTCTTCACTCCAACTTTTAATAAGATGTCCATGTAGACTCTTCGTTTCTAAGGGTATATTAATATTACATTTAAATTACCAAAGATCACCCTATTTTTCCACAATCTACAATCTCTGTGCTATGGAGGCATGGCATACACGACAACAATGTTGGCTTGTTCGAGTTTACCGAGAGTGGCGTGACAGTAGCGTCGGTCAGAGACCCAAGCGAGGTTTTGTTTGTTTATGGAGGTTTTAGGGCCCCACGACACACGGGGGTCATAGAGGAGCCCAGAGGAAAGTAAGATGAAAGAATTAGTTAAAAGAG
>JBCIKM010231112.1:0-12382 GCA_039654465.1 Melibe viridis | reverse complement strand
TCATACTTTCTTACTTCAACTTGTCTGGCATTGCACGACTTTACAATCTATCACATATTCGTGGCGGTACACATATCATACTTTACTATACTACTACTCTCTTACTCTATACATTGCACACATTGCGCGTTGTAATGTAGCTACACCACTTTTAATTTTATAAATAATTGTAACAATAATCACCAACCATTGCTGATTGGTGATTATGCCATTGTAAGCGCTTTAGAGCACTCTCTGGATTTGGCACTGTATAATTGGATTATTACATAACACGCAGGATATGATAAAGATATATTTAATATAGACAACAGTATACAGATGACCCCAAACCAAGCAATCTGGGGTGCAAAAGGTAAAGTAGACAGAGAAAATAACTAACAGAATATAATGCATACAAAGCAGTCTAAGAATAACCTCTCAACAAAGTATTGAAATCTGAATTATATTAGCAAAATGGACACAAATTGTAAGTTTGAAAGGGGTTTGACCAACCTATCAGAAATCGAGCTTGTCATATCTTCATTAGACTGAGCAGATTTTTTTGGTGAATTCACTTCAGATGCCGGTTTTGCTTCATCGTTGAATTGATTGACGAAGACTGGCTTTGCACTAGTCAAATTGTAACGCTGCTTGTTACTTAATAGCGAGGGCACAAAGTGGAAGGCTAGAGTTAAGTCCCCATACATTAATTCCGGATTCCAGCCTTTATGAGAAGACCACTCTTTGGAAAGTCTGATCGGAAGAGAGAAAACAGATGATAATCTTAATTCATTGTTTACGCACAACAAACAATTTCGATATTTCACTTTTTCATTTATGTTATTAAAAATTAGTAAAGCATCATCATACTGGACCACTAGATCTATTCCGTGGAAAGGAATTCTTTTTTTACAGCCTAAAATCACAATGAGAACACTTGAAAATGAGCTGAAATATATGGGACAGACATGGAGCACCATTGAGATACTGAGCCTGAAGGGTGGAGTGTGATGAATGATAACTATACTGAAGTCAGTTGTTAATGTTCATCCTTTGGAGCTGTTCTACATGCCAGTGAGCATGATAGGCAATGAGTAAATGAAATTGTTGTTAAAAACTAGTTATCATTTTAGGTTGTAAAGAAAAAAAATTGACTGAATTCAATCTAAAAGTCACATAGGAGAAGATCTGGCCATGAATATTGAACTATGTCCAATGGTCAGTTTCATGCTCAAGTGGTTTGAAGGTAAAATAGCCTGAAAATACAAATGTAACACAAAAGCAATGGAGAAACTTTGCACTTTTGTATTAATCAAAGACAACTTTCACCCTTCCTGTTTTTTTCTTTCTTTTTATGGCTTTGTCTGATCTAATCCTGGCACCATACTTAAACCCTTTTTCTTTTATTCTCATTAATTTCCAGTGCCAGTTCCTACTTCATTCTTCACCTACTTCTAAAAAATTTTGTACCAGGAACAGTTTCCTGAAGGGAGATTTCCATGTACCCAACAATTGGACATAATTGAGACCTTTGCGGACATATCAAATACTCACTGCATTTTTCCTTCATGCAATATGCAAAGACCTTAAATACGAAAAAAAATGGTGTGCAAGAATTGGGCCTTACTCAGCTTCAGTCTGGTAATGCCCGTGTTTGAGCTTCACTCTGTCAAACAATTTCCCCCTCAAAGTCAGGAGACTATGGAGGTACACATCATCAAGGTTTAAGTTGACCTGAGAGCAAACAGAAGAAGTTAGATTCATGACTTATGAGGGAGTTGTTAAATCAATAGCAATAGGTGATAAAAAATATAAGATTCTACTTTTCATGACTGTCAGTTAACTACAGTATAAATACAGTCATTTTAGAATACTTCAAAATGGCCCATGGTTTTACTTTAACCTTTGCTTGCATCTGGAAGGATATTTCTAGAGCAAATAAATCTCTCAACATTAAATTTCATGAGTTCTCTTGCCTAAGTGGAAATACAGCCCCCCTCCACCAATTCTGTCATTCTGATAAAGAGAAAACTTACATGGCCAATAAGAACATCATGTGAGGATGAGCCAATGATATCACTCCGTCCACTTCGATCGCCACCATGGCTCCACACACAGATATTTAAGTACGCCATTGAAGGTTCTACAGTGAAAACAAACTTCTGATCCCATTTTGGATTCTGTGAAATATAAATGTACGCGAAAACCCTACACAGTCATTTGTTATAAAACTTCCAATAATAAATCCCCATTAAAACACTTCTGATGACAAATTGGCAGCTTTATATCTTTTAAAAAATTAAAACAGACATAATCATATTTCTGAGTTTGAAGAGACTGTTTCCAAGGAGTAAAAATAAAAGGGATTAAATTTGTCATTCACTTCACAAGGGATGAGACAACCAGAAAAAGTATGAGAAATAGCATAGCAGAAGAAACTGAAAAGTTTTACATTTGAAAGGGTGTATACAGTATATTTTCTCACTTTTTCTTTTATCTTTCATTCAATATTTTTGAAAGACTATACTAAGCTCTTTGCCACTTACTGAGGTTGCAGGTTTAAAGCTCGTCCTTTGGGTGTCCCATTTCTGACCTTCCTATTATCAGAGAACAAGAGAACTTAAATCATTACACCATAACTAAAAATCTATACAAATGGAAAAAAAAAGTATTCTCAAAGAGACAATTCTATTTCTTTTGAATATAAAATATCACTGCAATCTGTTCTGGTTACATAAGTGTTTTACATACTAAAACAGGCCACTTTCATCAACTCTCCTTGATCCTCATTTTAAATCTTATCAGTACAACTAAACAGACGTCACAAGGATCATAATGCAGATGAAAACTAGAGACCATTTAACTCCTGTTCTCAAAACTCTCCACTGGCTGCCTGTCAAGCAGAGGATCGAATTCAAAATTAGCGGCCTCACATATAAATGCATCCATGAATCTGCACCAGCCTACCTAAGTTCCTTGATTGTCATACGAAAGCATCCTTGTCTACTCAGATCATCTGCCCAAATACAACTTGACTTGAAAATAAAATACCTAATTTATCCCTCTCTGCCAGAACTTTTGCTTTTGCTTCCCCGTCAGTTTGGAATGCCCTGTCCCCATCAACTAGAAATTGTTTCACTGTTAAGAGTTTAAGCTGAAAACAGAATTATTCCGAAATTGTTTTCTGAAATAAATCTCTTCCGGAATGTTTTGATTGTCCTTTATGTCATATTCGTGATGTCTTCCTCAAGCGCCATCAAGCACTACAGTGGAGTTGTACTCTCTACAAGTCCTTTCATCATCATCATCATCATCATCATCATCATCAAGAATATGCTTTCATTTGCAATATTTTGGTGTGATTTATAATGAAGAAATGGTATTTTGACATCATCAATTTCTAAGTACAAACTATCGTAAAAGGGCTAATACCTTGCACCTCTTGGTGTCAAAGAAGAAACCTGGTCACATAGTGAATGGATATCCCTCAAGTTAGGAGCTTTGTCACGACAAAATGACTTTGAACCGCAAGCAAATTTTAAAACAAAGAGCATTAAAGTTATTAAGAAAAAACATGGGATTTTGTTTTGTTCTTGTGAAATGGACTTAAATAATACTTACTGCAGAGCGTGGAAATGAAGTAGGGATGTGATCATCGTTTTTTACCCTAGAAGTAGAAGCTGTCACACTGTCACTTGGCTCCTTTGAACCACTCTCACTACTCTGTAATTGAATAGTTTACAACAGAAAAGCACATATGAGACATAGTAACAGAGCTTTATCTTTACCTTTAGTACCTTTTGGTGTAAGGTTTAATTACTTATTACTAGACACAAACTTTCGTCACTGATATCTATCTTAGGCTCTTCCTTTTTGCACCTACAAAATTTCAACCTTTCTTATCTATTATGTCTGATATTGCTTCTTGCCACAATTTCTTTGGTCTATCTCTTGGCAACTTTTCCTGCTGTTTACATCCTAAAATTTGTTTTGTGATCCTGTCATTTTCCATCCTGTTTTCATGTTGGTTCTTCTCCATTTTAAATGCAAGGCTTTCTGTTTTAAATTCATCTCTAATTCTTGTGTTTCTTATCTTATCTCTCTTTGTCTTCCTATTGATCGTCTTAGAAATTTCATTTCACTTGCCTGCAACCTACTTTTATCTTTGTTATCAAAGTTCCATCTTTCACTTCCATAGATTGAAGTTGGATAATAGGTAAAATTAAATATTGATATTTTGGTTTTTGTTGTTAATTCCTTTTCCGTATAAAAGCTTGCCAAAGCTGACTAAATACTTTATTTGCTTTTGAAATTCAATTCTTTGGTTAATTTCTTATTTAAGACTACAATTTGATGATGATATGACTACTAAATATTTGTAGCTATCCACTTGTTCAAGTGTTTCTTTGTTGATTTCAGTTTGTGGGAGTCTCTGCTGACTACCATAGATTTAGTTTTCTTTACATTTATTTTGAGTCCTTTCTTTTTCAATTCCCTATTTAGGATGCTGATGTTAAACTGTAAATCTTGTGTTTTACTTAAAAGCACCAAGTCATCTGCGAAAACTAACATTTTAAGTTGAACTGGTTTAAGTTTCCATGTTCCTGCATTAAGTGATCTCATTCCTTTGCACTTTTTTAAAACTGAATTCATGAGTATTATAAATAACAGTGGGCTTTGTAGTTATCACATAGGGTGGTAGCTCCGTTTTTATGTATAGGTTGTATTGTGCTAACATCCTGGTCACTTGGTATGTTTTTTGTTTTGTAAGCCTGCTGGCATATTTTTAAAAGGAGTTGATCTGCTTCTAAGCTTTGGGACACTACCATTTCTGGATATATTTCATCTGAGTCAGGGGCTTTTCCTACTTGAGCTACTACTACCGTCACTGATATGTAGATTTTTAAGTACTTTTTCCATACTTCTAATATTTCACCTTTATCTTTTATAATGTCTCTCTGTTTGTTTTTTACATGCTTTGTTGGGATTGGTTTTCCTTGCCTACATCTTTTTATTGCACCCCAAAATAGTTTGGGGTTTTCTTTAAAGTTAATTTCTAGTTTTCCCCCAAACTGCTCCCATTGATGCTGCTTTGATTTCTTCACCTCCTCTTTAGCTTCTTTCCTTTTTAGTTTATAAGTATTATAGTCTGAGCTATCTTCACTAGATAAGTATTTTCTTTTCTTTTTTGCTTTACTTCTTAATTCCGCCATGCAGTTCTCTTTCCATGCCCCAATCATTTTCCTTTCACAAACCTTGTCAGCATTCTCCCCCTGTTATTACTTTTTTTTTTATTGATTGACCATAAGTTTTCTTTTTCTTCATTTGTTGATAGTTGCAATCTGGTTAATCTCATGTTAATTAGTTTTTGGCAGACCTCTTTTGTTTCTTTATTTCTTAGTGCTTCTACTTTGAGTTTTGTATTCTTTTGGTTCTTTTAGTGTTTGTGTTTTAGACTTTATGGGAAAGTTGAACTTTGCCATCAGCAAAAAATGATCACTGTAGATTTCAGCTCCTCTTTTAATCCTAACATCATAAGTATTATAGAATAGGTTATTGCTAACAATTATGTAATCAATTATTGATCTTTCATCCCTTTCTTCTGAAACTCTTGTCTATTTATGTATATCTTTGTGTTTAAACAAAGTATTGGCAATTTTAAGGTTATCGTGAATGCAGAGGTCTAGCAACAATTCACTGTTCGGACTTTCTGAACTTTCTCCTTCTCCACCTATTACTCCACAATAGCTTTCCATTTCATTACTAGCATTCAGATCACCTAGTATTAGTATGTCTTGGTTTGGTTTAGTGTTTTCGATTAGAGCTTGTAAATAGTCATAAAGGTCTTCTCTTTCTTCTTTTGGTGCATCTTCATTTGGTCCATTTCCTACAATGTTTTTAAGTTTAAACTCAAAAATAACTTCAAGCAGACCTTCATTAACAAAGTTAAAATCTGATGTATCATGAATAGCATTAGTTAGTAGTAGAGCTACACCTGCTTTTGCTTTTTCAGAAGTATTAACACCTGAATATATTAATTTATGGCCACCTAGATTTTCTACTCCCTATCCTTTTTTCCTTTGCTTCAGTTACACCTAAAATGTCTATTTTGTAATTCTTAGCTTCTTCTAAAGAGCCTAGATAGGGATCAGTGGCAAAAGTTTGTGTATAGCAATTAAACTTTACACCCAAAGGTACTAAACGTGCAGCTAAATAAAGAAAGAAAGCTTCTTCTAAAAATTCTATCTCTTTACCACTAATTGCACTTACATTCCACGTAGCCAGGTTGATAGTCCTTGTACATGCATGGTCAAGTCCGGTAAGGCAGTCCTTGAGTCGGGCATAGTCCGATTTCTCTAAACTAAATAATTTAGGAGAAGCAGGCAGTTAACCCACTGTACCCCTCTTGCCAGGCTGTCCCCATCTAGTTTGGGTCTTCATTTAAAGCCTGTTCATTATGGTCGAATCTATGGCATAGCCTTTAAAATTATCAGGCTGCACAAACCTCTCCACTGCATCATGGCAGGGAACATTGGAGGGGTAGCAATGGAGCACTTGGGTCAAATGGTTATTTTTCACACTAATACATGTTAAATAAGTTGAATTTCAAATCCAAAAATTAAGCTTCTACTATGCAATCTCTGATTTACAGCTGTCTGATACACTGCTGCACAGCATATGACCTGTTTATTCTTTCCCCAACAAAGAATTGAGATATTGTTAAGCAAAAGATAACCAAATATGGGTTGAATGGGTATGATCTCTCACTTTTCAATGTAAGGAAAATCAAAATAACAACGCCAACAAAATTTAAAGAAAATAAAGAAGACAAAATTAGAATAAATTAAATGAATTAAATAGCCTTTGAATTTCATAACTTTAGTGCCTACTCTGGAGTCTTGATTGAACCCCCAAACTTTTTTTTTTTTTGTTTGTGAAAAAGGGGCCCACCTCAGTTCCTTATTAACCCCCCCCCCCCCCCCCCCAACCCCCTGTAAGTTAATTGTGTACTTTTTTTCAAGCCTGCATTTTAATGCATATTGATGAATTTCTAAATATGACTTGCAGAGTTTTAATCTGTGTCTTTACTTTCTACGATGTTCTTTTGTAGTGAAATAAAAAGCAGATGAGAAGCTTTTAAAGATAGGTAATAAATTCACTGCCCATGAGTGTATTTATAGTAGTTTAATCATATTCTTTTATTCAAGACCCCGGAAGACATAGCCAATGCCTCACCTTTGAAATCGAGTTGTCATCATTCTGTCGAGATTCCTTTTCCTCTTTATTTGATTCAACTTGAATGATTATTCTGAATAATTCAAAACCATAAAGAAAAAGTATGAAACAGCCCATGTATTAATGAAAAACATAGTTCTTAGTGCCTTGTTGCAAAAAAAAAAATTAAAAAAAAATGATATTGTGTTTACACCTGGCTTTCATCACTACAATAATCATGTGACAAAAACATTGAATTCAAGCATGCTCCAAACTCCTCAGACATAATACACTCAACTCTGGGGCTGCCTACACTATTCAAAGGCCACACTCTGGGACTGCCTACACTATATTATAGGCAACACTCTGGGGCTGCCAACACCAATCAAAGGCCACAACACATTTTAGAATTGATCACCTGTATGACAATTTACATGCACCCTGTTGTGGGCAGGATATTTTTTTTCTCTGAAGTTGTTAAAAGATTTTGTTTTCAGTTTTGCCCATTTTTAAATCGTTAACAAATTGGTGTATTATATGATCAACCCCCTCTCCCTGCTGTAGTTTTCCTGCTTTAAAAAAAAATACAATTCTTCTATGTCAACTAGTTTTTATCCCAAATTGCACGGGCTCCATTTTTTAAAAAAGGCAACAAGTTTATCCCAAGGCAGGTTTGTTTGTTTTGTTATCCTTATTCCTTCATAACACCTAAGCAAAGTCGGGACCCAGCTCCAACAAGCTGGGAAAAACTCTGGATCACAAGAAACGAAGACAGGCAGATGATCAGTCTACCGTGCTAAATTTTGCATGATGCAATGAGAAATACATAAGGGGTATAACTCGATCTTAAGCCAAACAGTAGCTGCTGTTGCCTTTTGGTGGTTTCTGCTCATTGAGAAAGACCAAGGAGCCGATTAACCACAGGGCAACAGGTTCATGTCAGGTCTCATTATGTATTCAGTGAATAGATATTCAGCATCTCATCATAGTCTGAAAAGCCCTGCTTTCACATTCAGCTTTTATTTTTTTTCAAAGCCAGCTTTCAATTTAATTTTGGAATATCTTTCTATAATAACTACTAAATGGTAAGCACACAGACAAACCGTTCAAAAGCTCAATGTTCAAGCATCGGTACAACAGACAACAAAAATGGAGGATGACTGTCAAGCGAGTGATGATATGGTATGTGAAAACCAGCATGTTGCAGCATTCTGACTTGACACATTCAATACTTTACAGAAATGTCTACTTCAAGAGAGGAGAGTGATTTACATGAACATAAATATTAATATGGATTTTTATATTCATCGAGTAGGCTTCAAGCTGAGAGTGAAAGATTTATTACTTGGTATGTTAACAGCACCTAGTTCTTGTTATCTACAGTAACGTTTGGATATTATTTATTATTTGCCAACCTCTGGAAAGAACAATGGTCTGTGACAGATTACTTTCCAAACCTAGCTGTATTAAGATGGATTCAGAACTGTAAGTACCAGAGAGTCAAATGGATGCATTCTTACTTTTCTTTACTTGTTTTCAACAACTTTGTGGCTTGTTTGGCAGAAGTTACCTTATTACCACTGACTGTAACAATTATTTCTCCCTGTAAAGTAAAAGAAAAAAAAAAGTCAGTAATAAAACAGCTAAAATCCAAAGGAAATTCAACCCACTTGAGCCTAAGAAATCTGACTCACACCGGGCTTTTTAAAACTAAGAAGTAAACTTTGATTGAAGTTTTCATATGGTGATTGATCTTTCAAAATGTTATAAAAGGAATATGGACTAAATAAACCTGCAACATATGAACTACTAAATCATTGCTACAGGTAAACAATCTAAAAAGCTTGTAGCATTCAACTCATCCTGTGTTTTCAAACAACATAGTCTGAGATAAAATTATATGAAGTGAAGTAGATTGGATTTATAAAAAAAAAAACCCAAAAGATCCTGTCCAAACAGTGGTGTGCATAGTCCCTGCGGCATAATGGCAGAAATCGAGATGAAACAATTATCATCAGTATCATATCAATTTTAATGACAAACACTGGTTTGGTGTGCTCCATATGCCCATGTGTTTGTCTGTATGTGTATATGTGAGTGGATGTACTGCATCCTGAGTTGGTGTTTAAACAAAGACACACTTGCTCATATCAGCCAATCTTGCCAAAACACAGTCTTGAAATCAGCAGCACACAGTAAATTTCAGTACTTTACAAGGGATCTCCAAAACCACAGTGTGGTCTGTCGTGACCAAAGACAGGAGAAGAATTAAGTCCCCTCCTAAAGATTTAATCACAAAAAATACATATCAATGTGACTTGTGCAAGCGGAGGCTGATTTGTGAAGCAGTCTAAGAGAGCTGTCATAGGTCAGGTACAAAATGACTTTCAAAGTAGACAAGCGGCAACTATTGGGAAACATCTATTAAATAGAGGGGGGAAAAAAGTGTCCATTAGTATCTTATTACCGCACTGGAGATGGATGTAAATCTTGGAGGTCCCCCTGGTTGTAAGAAAAATTGAATCTGTTTGAAATATTGTATTACAACTAACAGGCTGCATGTTTTGTCAAGTTGTGTTACACACTCTTACCTGAAGAAGGCCGGCCAGGTGAGCTGGTGTGCCCACCAGGGCTTGCTCTACTACCACAACAGGGTGGAGGCGGTCCGCCACAATGTCCTGCAAAGAACAAATTCTTATATATACCAACTGCTCAGCGATGCATCCACTGAGTAAGAGACAATACTGTATGTAGTAGATTAAATCACATATCTGAAAGCCAGGTCAGGTCAGTATCTTTTCATATGATTACAAATAAAGGCCTCTATGTTTTTAAAATACTTTATTTGGTGTCGTTTTAAACAAATCTATTATAATGATCCTAGCATCACATGATCTGATTCTGTGAAACATTAAAGGATCTTAAACAAGACCTTAAAACAATATGAAAGAATACAAATTGTGATATTTAAATTCCAAAGGTGTACCTGTACCAAAAATCAAAAACCTAAAATTGATGTATAATATTAACTCTTGAAATTGACTAAGACAAACAAGGGAATCCAACTAGTTCTGTCCAACTAAGCTTCTGAGGGGTTTCCCCAGCATCCATTTTCATAAGGGGTGTGTAAATGGACTCCATGCAATAAAAACAGCTAATAGGTCGTAGAGAAGGGCCTTAGCCAGTCTCTATAGTTTTAAATCTACTTTCACATTTCATTCTTACATCTTTTAGAACAAGTCCCAGTGACAGTTCATTGAGGTTTTTCACAATTTCCTTTGTGAGTATTGGTTGCTTCAGTCTTGCTTTCATCATCATTTGCGTCCATGGTAAAGGATCTACAGGGAAAATAATCAAGAGAGCAAATGAACTCATTAAAAAAAAAATAAAATGATTCACTTGTTTCAATCTTCCTTTTCTTTTTCATCTTCGTCTTAATAATTGTTATTATAATTAGAAATCAATAAACAATGTCAGTTTAAGTGGTAAAGTTTCATAGTGAAAATGTTCTGATGGTGTCTATCAGGAGAACCTTTCTCTTTCAAGATTTGTAAATTAAAAAAAGAGAGAAAGAAACACACAGCAAAGCATTTTGATGTTCACAAAAATGTAAGGAATATTGACACAATGCTGCCAGATGGTAATGGGAAAAGAAGAATGAAAAGAGTTGTGGGCTAACACTAACCTGCAGATATGGTGCAGTATAACTGAGCTCCTCGGTTGATGATAGGCAGCTTTGAGGCCCCTAACAAGGTAACTTCTAGTATCCCTGATGCGATAGGAATGCCACTGATTTTAAGTTTCTCAGGCATGGACGGGTGGATTTCTGTCAGAGGCTTAAAGAATGGCTTGTAACGAATCTTGAACATTGGAAGCATGTGCTTCTTTTTAAGGATCTTCCGTATCTGTTCATGAAAATGTAAGATTGTAAAGTAAGATGATTTAGTAATTTGGCCATGCATTATCAAGATTATCATAGGGAGTGTATTTAATTTGCAAAGAACAGGTATTTTTTGTGTTAAAGTTATGATTTCTTGAACACATTAAAAATTCAAAAGAATTGTACATCGATATAAAAAAAGACAACCAGCAAAGCAACAATTATCTAGTGGATGGACCACAGTTACCCAAGAGTCTTTGTAATCGCAAAGATGACTCACCTGGTGTGATATCACATTTTTTAACCTTGACACAGGTCTTCCATCAAGCTGGGCTGAGACGTCCAGCTCTAGCTCTGGCTCCTAATGCAAGATAGAGAAGAAATCAAAGAAACAGTTTCCTAAATTAGACTGAAATGATGTGAAATGAGAAAAACAAGAAGCAGTTTTTAAGCACAAAAAATTAAATAATTCAGCCAGATTACCACCACACACAGTCACAAGGTTACTTTATTTGTGCCACATGAAAACATTCACTTTTTTTTTTTTTCAAAGTGGGTGGGTTTTTTCTTTTAGGATTTTGTATGATCAAAACACGGTTTTAGGAAACAAAACAAACAAACAAACAAAAACAGCAAAATAAAAAATTGGCCTTTCAGTCCATGAGCATGCTAGGGCTGTGGTAGGCACCTAATAATAATAGTAATAATAATAATCTTTATTGTCCTTTGATCAGGCAATTAATGTTTGGTTAACGGAATAGATTATTCCTCAGGCCTCATCCCAATGCCAACAGGAATCACCGGTGTTGCCATAATGACCAATTTGTGATAAGTCCCTTGCCCAAGAGGATCACATTGTATAGAAGCTCAACTCGAACCATGCGCTTCTTGATGATAGTGGTATGTGTTATCCACAAGCCACACCTCCCTTGATAATACAAAGTCAACCATAATTTTAGCACGGCACTTGCCATGATAGTGATAAACTGCTTTGCTTTTTTTCAGACTTAACTTAAAATACTTTCTTTTTTTTTTTTTAAAGACTGACATAAAATGTTTTTTTACATGAATGGTTCTTTCACATCCTTTTTGCTTCTATTTTAAATGAATCAAATGATTTTAAAAATAATCCTACAAATGTACACAAAAATATTAAGCACACTGATGAAATTATGTGATGCGAACATGCTTCTGACTGATTTCATCAAAGATTCTCATTTCTGCGTGAATCGTTATAATTGTTACTGTCTTTTAACTAGTCTGTTAGGACTGGGCAGGATAATACATTGTCCTTTCTATTTTGTTTTA
>JBCIKM010231001.1:0-12383 GCA_039654465.1 Melibe viridis | reverse complement strand
AACCCCCTTTGTGTACAAAAGTACTCAGTACGTTTAACTTGTGACCCTGCAGTCATGTACCAAAAAGGCATGAAATATAGGGTGACCACTGAGTTGCAAACAGGACAACAAAAACAGGACATCACCACAGAAAAGGGGAAAAAGTAAGACGATAGCTTCAGTTTAAAAGAAAAGAAACAGAAGTAGAAGAGCCCATCAGGGACTCCCACCAACCATCCACCACCTTTGGAGGGTTTTCACCTCCTGCCGGCCCGCAGGGGACCTATTATATTCCCCGGGCCCCCACGGAGCGTTTAACTTGTGACCATGCAGTTACGTACCAAAAGGCATCAAATAAGGGATGACCACTGAGTCGCAAACAAAACAACAAAAACAGGACATCACAGAAAAGGAGAAAAAGTAAGACCACAGCTTCAGCGTAAAAGATAAGAAACAGAAGTAGAAGTGCCCACCAGGGACACCCAACAACTACCCGCATGAAAAATTAAATTAATTTTTCTCAAACCTAAATTTTGGGGACAAGTAGTTTTCCCTTTTGCAGAATTAATACATACAGTTATTTCCAAAAGTAGATTCTGATTCGTTCTGTTAATTTTAAACAAAAAATATGAAACTATCAGCATATTATAACATTTGAAATCCTATGAATTTACCTTTGTATGAGTGTTGGTTGATTACCTACCTACCATAGTGTGTACATTTGTTCTTTGTATAGCGTGTTTTGCAATGCTAAATTTTTTTTGGTCAATTTCAAAAGTGTATAAATCTTGTATTATGGGTGTTTGCTGCATAAATAAGGTATTGCAGGCAGAGAATTTCATACAATTTTTACTGAAATGCATCTCTTGTATATAACTTCTAAATTGCTTGGAACAGTAGAACCTGAACTTACTTTTGGAAAAGACTGTGTCTGAATTTCTAGAGTTGAACTGCCAACATCTTGCCCCACATAAAACTTAAACTTAAACTCTAGTCGCCCCCTTCAGTAAAGGAAGAAAACAAAAAAGTGTAATGAAATAAACTACAAGAAGCCATGGAATATATAGTTCAATTTTTATTCTGTCAAATGAAAAAAAAAAAAAAATCTAAAATAACAATCCCTACTTAAACAACAATAAAATGTTCCACAGCAACTGGCATTCGCAGTAAGTAGGTTTAAAGACTAACTACTAAACTAATTATTTACACTGTACACATCAACTCAAATGCCATGAACAATAGAAACAAATTACATGTATACCTAAACTCGTACAAAAACCTTTGAAGAATAACACTTGCCATTATGAAGAAATTATTCTACCTGAAAAAGGATGAGTCGGAGTCAAAAAGATTCAATAAAACATATTATATTTACAGATGAGTCAACAGGGAGCAATGAAAGTTCGTCGAAAAACAAATGGCTACCATGTACGTGATAGATGAAGATTTCTACCCAGGACAGATCTAACATCATTGCAAAACCGAAGGGAATCCAACATGGGCAGAAGGCAGAGTAGGGCCGTGTCCCTTGCATCACTGAACCAGGACTTGATAGGTATGGCATTATCTGAGAAAAAACAGAAATATGAAAAGGTTATGAAAAACAAGAAATAAATACAGAAAAAAAAATTATTATAAATTTTCCTACAGTCTGTCTCTCGGTATAGTACCGAAGTCTCTCCATCCAGCAATCTTTGCAATAATTAGGAATGCAATCAAAGCTCTCACTCTGAGGAATATCTGTAGGAAATTTCCTATTACAGAGATGCCAAAGGACCTTGACAAAATATCCTGAACTCTTTTGGGTGACATTGCATCATACAAATTTGCCGCCCTATCCCCCCCCCCCCCAAAAAAAAAAAAAATTAAAAAAAAATAAATAAAAAAAAACCAAAAAAACCATACCAAACAAAAGGGAAAAAAATTCAACCACAAAAAAATTTAAAAAAAAAGAAAAAACACAAAATACAAAAATAGTAAAGCA
This sequence comes from Melibe viridis, assembly GCA_039654465.1. Lineage (NCBI taxonomy): Eukaryota > Metazoa > Mollusca > Gastropoda > Nudibranchia > Dendronotidae > Melibe > Melibe viridis. The sequence goes on along the minus strand of JBCIKM010231001.1, from coordinate 10,420 downwards.
AAACAAAACCCAGCCAAAATAATGTAAAGCCTTTGTTGTCACAATATTTGAGATATTAGAGGGATTGAGACTTGGGGGCCCCAGAAGTACATAAAACTACTGTATCTGTTGTGGCAAAAGTTAAAATTGGACGTTGGGTCACACAGAATTCTATGATCACCTGACCTGATACTACCTTCGGACTGTCTCCCACTCAAGCTATCCAAAATTTCCTTTGAATCTGACTTGAAATTTGCTTAAAGGAAGGAGAGTCTGAGTTAAAGAAAAAATGCTTCCCTGCCTATTGTATCTATTGACTTGCCTGTTTTATCAATACGACATGATGTGCTAATTTTAGTAGGCTACAGCTTTTCACCTAGATCATGTAGGTATGTTTATCACTATAAGTATCGATAACAGGATGAGCCGAATAAAAACTTCAAAGAGACCCAGAGTTGAGAAAGCATTCATTCACCAAAACCGAAATTTCTTGCCAAAACTTTGAAATGCCTAACCGCAACCCGTAATCATAAAGCCCCCACCGTAGTTTTGTTTTACAGTGAAACAATAATTTTGCTGTCTAAAGAAAGAAGTTCAACAAAACATGATCTGGATTAATTAGGGACTTTCATAGGTAGTATTTTTGCCCGGTTCTTGCACAGCTGATTCCGGTCATTAGTGGGGCTCGACTTGATACTTTCATTATGATAGTTATTGATATACAGCACAGCAGACACTTTGCCTGGAACATAACACTGCAGAACAAACTTCATACGGCCTAAGCAGTGTGGGTATCCAGTTCCAAGGAGCCAGGAAGAACTCTGGATCACAAGAAATGAAGACAGGCAGAGGATCGGTCCACCGTGCCTAATCTTGCATGGCATAATGAGAAATACAAGGTTTATTACTCAATCTTAAGCCAAACAATAGTTGCTGTTGCCTTGGTGGGATCTGTTCAGTGATAAAGACCAATGAGCCAGTTTACCACAGGGCAGACAAACCTACAGGAGAGAGAACTTATCCTGACAGACTGCGACAACACTTTCTGGATTTTTTTCTCTTTTTCTATGGTACTTTTTTTTTCTTCTGGAAGGCCTCTGAAAGGCCAGTCTAGGTTTTTTACATTTCCAGAAATTTCCAGAAAAGCGGCATCTCTGACATTAATTAAGAAATGTGTCACTTAATAAATAATCACTTTCCATATTACTAAAGCAGAGGGACAAGGAATGAGACACCAACATCATTGTTTGCGACATAGTTCCTCATCACAAGTGATGGTACCTAAGTGACGCTTGAAAAGCATATGCGAGAAGATGGTGACGACTTGGAAAAAGGCAGGAAGGGGGGAAAGGGGGAGGGGAGGGGAGATTGATTTAGTGGAATTGAAAAAGGTCAGAAAATCAAAACGGATGGTGGTGGAGAATAGTTTGGATTTAAGCAGCCCAGGCTGCTACGCGGCTTTTTGTACTCATAAATTAATGCAACATAATGTATTGTGAAGACAAATGTAGGAAAAACCAACACAAATTGATGTTTATTTCACAAGGCAGGAAGCTTATAAACAAAGTAATTTCAAACAATAATTTTTTTGTTTGTTTATAAGTGAGATAGTATGAAGGAGAGTGATTGGTGAATTTTGCTTTTGCATGATGTCATTTTATACTTTCAAAAAATACCTTTATTAACTTAGTGATATTTTACTTAGCAGACATTACTTTTTCTTATTCAATTGTCTTTACACACTGTGTTTTTCTTTCCTTGTATTCAAGTAGCATTTTTAACTTTTGTTGTTTTTTTTTTTTTGTTTTGTTTTTTCTATTCACACTTTACATGTCCCTTTACCAATAGAGGAAGTTTGTTTTGTTTGTTTATTGGTGGTTTTAGGGCACCACAACACACTAGGGTCATAGAGGCGCCCAAGAGGAAAGTAAGATGACAGATTAGTTACAAGAGCAGATAAATCTTGACCCACCCTACCAGAGACATTTTCACAGAGAGATGATTTACAAGGGAAAAAATATCATCTCTCACAGATAAGTGACAGAGAGATGATTTACATGGAAAAAAAAAATCATCCCCCACAAACAAAAGACATACACACACACAGACAAAGGCACAACAGGTGGAGCCAAGACTATCTAACAGAACACAAAATAGCAGTGTATGTGTGTTTGTGAAATAGAGCACTCCTGAGAGTGCTAGAAAAAGCAAGACGATAGTTCTAGCTAAAAGACAAGAGACAGAAGTAGACCCACCAAGGACAGTGGTGGGGTAAATGTCTTCATCGGTTGATTCATGAACAAAACTATGGGAGTTTTGTTCTTGCTGAGACACCAATGAAGTTTTATTTCGCCCCTTTAGCTTTACATCCCAGCTATGAGACAACTGGGTGTAAAAGGCCTGGGGCCAATTGAGGAAGTAAGTCCCACACAAGATTGACATCGTCCATTTTGTTGAACCTCATGTTCTTAAGCTGAGTAACCAAAATATGTAAACTGTAACAGAATAATCTTGAATTAATCCAGCTGTTGTTTCTTACAATGTCACACCAAAATAATTAGTCGCACATAATCAAAATAGATTTCCCACCTGGAAACATCCTGTATGCAACAGGTGAGTTGTCAAGAATAAAAACACTTGAAAGATCTTGATTTATTGCTGACAAATCTTTCGTGTAGCTGCCCATATCCAAGTTGCAATGCTGAACAAAAAAAATAAAAATTGAATGGTGAAAAGAGATTGCATTCTTTCTAAGAAATTCCACAATAAAGTCATGGAATTTTTAAAATATTTCCAAACCTTCAGTCTCAAAACTGCAGTAAATACCACAAATTCATTAAAAAAAAGAATAAGCATTACTTCGCAGCTCAAACAGTTCAAATTCAAACCCTTTTTTAAAAGAAAGCAAAGTCAAGTAACATCAAAATTGAAGCAAAAAAATGAAAGACAGTTTACCACAACTTTCTTTTGTCAAGTAACTGAACAAGACCTCCCTTCACCCATTAATTCTCTCTGTGCCGGGAGGCACATAAGGCTTGGATATCAGCCTTACATTTTGTCAACAGCACAAAATAATAACAAGCAACTTCCACTTTCCTTTCTCAGAAAATAAATGCAACAAATTTGCGGAGTACCTTATTTTACATATACATTTTGAGAAACCAATCTTTCCTCATGAGTACCCACCTGCCTGTAGTAGCGTCTACGAAGTATATTTTTACCACCATCCAGTTTGTCTGCCACTGCAGCACCATATATCTCCATACTTGCAGTGAAGACTACCAACTCGTACCATTGACTGACCTGAAATAGTTTGTTTTGATGATTTTTTGACATAGCTTTTGAAAACATGACACATTTAACTGTTAATGCCAACCACATTATTTCTACTCCATAACTACGAATGCTTCAATTCTGACTTCTTTTTTTTTTTTATAATGCTCTCCTGTTGAAAAATATTTCATTTGAAACTTTTTCACTTCACAAGATGCATCTGCTTAATCTTCAATGACAATCTCATACTTCCCTATTTGACAAGAATAAACAATTGAATTCTGCCTTCTTTTGGGTAGGGTTCTCCCATTGAAAAACATTTCATTTGAAACTATTTAACTGGATAACTCTTGAATAGAATAATTTGATCGAATCTTAACTATAAGTTTGGTATTTCAGGATAACCGAAAAGGGGGAAAACCCAGCTAAATGAGCCAGAAGTCTTGGTTAAGGCTGAAAGGGTTGTCCATCTTTGCAATAAAACATAATCAAAGCGAATCAAAATAATGACAACAGCAGCAGCCAAAAATAAAAATAAAATTGTTTATTTACCTCTAAAATGGCAATAAGTCATTTATATTACATTTAAAAATGAAAAAAGAGGTATTCAGGTATAATCTGAATTCAGTCATCATCTTTCTCCTCCTTTCTCTCCAACATCCAAAACACACTGCACACAAATACGCGCACCGCACGCACACACACACACACATACACAAACACACAATTTTGAAAAGCGGGGCATACAGAATTATGTGAAAGCGTAAAATCATGGTGAGAGAGAATAGTTGACAACTTTCTCAAAATAAAATAACAATGTACTTACAACTTCAAGAAAAAAATCTACGTGGGGACGTTTGTGAACAAAAAACCTCACAGGATGTCGATCAATTATCACCTGGAAATGGAGCCCAACAAAAAGTGTTTATTACATTTTCTTATCAATCATACAAAGGGAAGATGACCTTCCAACATACACTACATCAACATGTTAAAGTATAAAACAAAAGAAAGAGAAGATGAGGATTAAGATTGTACTAAGAAGAAGAAAGAATGCTCTTAGTGGGAAGTAGAATGATAACAAATAAAATAACTGTTGTAGAGTACATGCTGCCTTTGAGCATGTTTCAAACTCAACATGTTAAATCGCTCTCCCAAAATTGTTCATTTTTCTATATTTCACAAACTACACACTGTCAAGCACTATAACTTCTACTTCAGGCACATTTCATCACAAGATATCATCTTATTCTGATTGATTAATTATTATCCATTCCTTGCTTCATGACCCAGTGAATAAATTTTTCACTGCGCCTGTGAGTGTGTGTGTGAGATGAGACGTGAGAAGCAAGCATCGAGCAAGGGAGAGAGAGAGCTACACAAGATGAGAAAAAAAAAAAAAAGAGTGTGAACAGCAGACAAACACACACAGACACAAGACACACTGTTTAATGTCAATTGCTTTGTATTGGTTTCACCTTCTGTTTATATCTACTTCGGATGCAAGTACGCTTCTGTATTAGTGTTAAGCATACTGACGCCTTCATTCTACTCATGCTGACCTTGTTTGAAGACGGAATGGACTTTGTATGTTTTAAAAAAAGCTTCAAGTTGAAAACAATCCAAATCACATCTGTTAATTTGTTCCCTGATCTCAGTAGATGTAAAAACTTAAGGCTTCTGAGACAGACACAAAGAAAACATAAAAACAAATTGTAAGCAAAAAAAAGGTTTATAATCTTCAAACCATATAATAATCCTTGAAAAGCTTTAAAAAAAACCCAACTTACTTTAAGTACAAAATCCGGAGGTGTTCCTGGCTTCACTTGCCGTAATACGCCATCATGGTGTGAATGAATTAAAGTCTCATCTAAGTCAAGGACTAGAACTTTCCGTCTCATCATACCTAGCCAAAGAAAATAAGAAAAAAAACATTACAAATACAAGGATTCCCACAGAAACCAGAATTTTAAAAAAAATTGTAGAATCTAATAACACTGCATACAGAATATGATGTATATGCCAGCCAGATGACTTTAAAAATTCAGTTATGATGAATCTGGTCACACCTCAATAATCACCCCTCTTAAAACAGGTTTCATTCATAGTTAATGGAACAACTGTTGTGTTAGCAAGACCAAATACACTGGCTTGGAGACCATAGCTTAATGTCTAGTGCTCTGAAAACAGAGTAATTGCACTTCAGTTGCCCTCTGCATGTCATAGCATAGTATCAACAACAACAACAAAAATATGGCCTGTCCAACAGCGAACAAGAAAGTGCATCAGTCAAGGTACCCATGCATGGAAGGAAAAGATATTTTATCGAGTTTGCTGCACTCGATGCCCTCTGGATTCATCCATGTTGTCCATGGTAAACCAAGACAGCCCCCAGTGAAGGCTCTAACCCACATACTTCGACATTAAAGAACAAACTGAGCTACTGGGACACCAGTATAACATAGTATAGAAGGTGTATATTTATGACTTTTTATATGTTCGTTGTCTGTCAGGGATGAAATGTCATTGTTAAGCGCAAAAAGCACCATGGTGGAAATGGCCATATAAATGCTATCTATCAATTATATTATCGTCTTGGGTTGCTTTTTGTGTTGATGTGGTAGTTTGTTTTGTTTTTGCTTCTTATGTGTTTGTGAAGTAGTTTGTTTTGATGTAGTTTTTTCTGTTTGTGTAGTAGTTTGTTTTGTTGTTGCATTTTGTGTTTGTGAAGTAGTTTGTTATGCTGTTGCATTTTGTGTTTGTGTAGTAGTTTGTGTTGCTGTTGCATTTTGTGTTTGTGTGGTACTTTGTTTTGCTGTTGCATTTTGTGTTGTTGTTGTTGCATTTCACGTTTATGTAGTAGTTTGTTTGTTTGTTTTTTAAAGTTTTTGTTTATCTAGTTTGTGTCTTTTTAGTTGTTCTTTTATTTTTTTCAAAAGGAAGAGGGGGTGGTTATTTGTAATTTAGTTTGTTCATTTTTTGTTTGATTTTATGTTTGTTGGTGGTTTTGTTCTTATGGGGGCGGGGGAGGGGGAGCAAGTGAATGGGGTCAACTCTTGATAAGTTAGCTGACATGATATATTTTGTATTATCATTCTTGTAACAGTTCTATTGGTTTCTAATTGACACTGTGGCAAAAAAACAAAAACAAAAAAAAACAAAAACAAAAACAAAATTGCAACTGGTATAGAAATGGTTTGCTGAGAAAAGCAGACACTCAGACAGAAGGCACAAAGCTGGAAACCAGATGTGTCCCACGATTACTGCTGAGTGGGGACTAGAGCTGAGAAAGATCCGTGTTTTGAAGTAATCGGTGGAAACGGGACCCCATGCTTGAAGAACCGCGGGACCCCGTAACCATGGGAGTAACCGCCCTTGGGCAAGGGGGGGGGGGAAGAACCATCTCCTCCACAGGATTTTGACCGCGCTGCAGGTTGAGATCCGTGTCACAGGATGATGCGTTACGGAATGTAACCATGCGACAGGACCACGGGACACAGTAATCGTGCTGGACACTCACTCAAGAGAGGAATCACAGGCGAGAGCTATTTCGCTCTACACTAGAAATTCATGAGTCAGAAGTTGTCTAAAAGGGAAATATTATTCCCTTTGCCGGGAGGGAACTTTAATATATAATCCCATCCGGCCCCCACTCCTCGGATCTTTTCCACTCACTCCAAGCTGCCCCTCCCCCCAACACACAGACCCCTTTTTGTTGTAAAAAGACGCCGCTCCTTTCATCACCACGGACGGGGTAGATTTTTGCGGTCATCGCTCAATGCAGCCTGCCTGACTGCTGACCACTGATGGCCCGCTTCATAACCTCCACCGCTCCATCCCCTCCCCTCCTCCTATTACGTACTCTTCGTTTTTCTGACACTTGTGGCTTGCTAAAGAGTGCAACTGAAATGGGGATGGTTACTGGGGCTGATTACTGGGGACGGTTATTCCCGTCAGTTACTTCGTCATGTCCCGAGGAATCGTCTTGCCAGCAAGAACCGTGATTACTGATTACTTCCACGGGGTCCCGCTCAGCACTAGTGGGGACCAAATGTAAATTCTGGAGTTGGACTAAGCACAAAATATATTTTGGTAGAAACCATTGCTTTCCATTCCAGTTCTACTTAAGCTGGGGGTGAATAAACAAAGCTATCCACTTACTACAAAGTGAACAGGAGTATCTGGGGAGGGGTGTCTCAGGATGTCCTCAATATTTACTATTTACAACTAACTTTTACATCACAGCATTATGGCGATCAAAGTTGTACTGACTGAGCTATTAGACATGACATGGGAAACCAAGAACCCATTAAATCAAAGGATCATCCACTTCCACAAAGCGATTTAGGGAACACATGATGTTTAGATGAGAATGCTCATAAAAGAGAAGAGTTGAAAAAATCGATCTGTGAACAATATAAATAGACTTTTTTCTCTCTCAGTCGCTTTTGATTAAGTTGTTCTCCAATTCAGGAATTATACTATCATGTCAAACAAATTATTCCAAACAAAAATTAAAAATACTATTAGAAATATGATGCAAAGAATTAAAGCTACACATGTTGCTTTCACATAGAACAGCAGTCTTACTTAGTCTGTGTTTTGACAAGGGAGACAATGATATCACATCATATTTCACAGTCTGATGTTGAACAACCTGAAAGGAAGGGAAGATATAAACATTTTTAAAATCAATCTTTTATAGTCCAAGTTCAGTTATTTCAAAGTTTATAAAATAGTTATAAACCTTACAGCAAGCAGCAGGAATAATAAATGCACATCAGTAACAAAAGCATGGATGCCAGTGGAAAATACCTGCAACTTTGAAACCCTACACTAATCCTGAAATTTAAAAAATATATTTATGAAACATAAACAGAATATATGTGGAGCCAGCCCTGAAATCCACATTTGTAATTCTGTCAGCCCTGATTTCAGGGATGGGCCCTGAAGTCTGGCACCCATGAACAAAAGCAAATAGAAAAAAATTAAATCTGCTACCCATTTAAAGCCACAAACAAAAACTTTTTTATTTTATCACAACTGTCAGAATTTCGCATCTGTAGGAAAGGCTCATCCATTTTCAACATCTTTTTATAAACACAATGAAAACACTTATTTTGCTTAAAAAGGAGACAAAATTAGAAGGGGCAAAATATTTCCAATAGAAAAGAGATTATTTTAAAAAATCTTGAACAGCCTCAACCTCTAAATTGTACTCAATTGAAGATTGTCTCCTTTCATGATTTCAAAGTCCAAAGGTGCCAGATGCTATGTTAATGTTATCCATCAACAAAAAAGGAACAGTTTTTACACCATTTTTGTGAGAAAGAAGAATTATCAATGCTTCAATGTCCAGACTTGATGGTTGCTTTGTAGACTTTTAAAACAAAGTTTTGACTGCATTAACTTTTTAGTGTTAAAGTGTTGTGCGAGACATGAACGTATATGATGAAATGACATCGGTCTCAGTATTTGAGTGACCATATTCATAAAAAGTATTTGTTTGCTTGTATACACACTCCATACAAACTGAGTTCATAAATCATCTTAAAATGAGATTGATTTAGCATCACAGGAAAATCAGATCTACAGTTCAAATTGATAGTCGCATTCGGAGTGAGAATCTGGTTGACAAGCAGTGATGGCGGTGGTTATTTGCAACACCCTTTTCCCTCTAATCCTTAGTTAAAAATCGAAAGCACCATCACAAACAGACCAACCAATGTGTGAAGAATAAAAGTATTTTAAAAGCTTCAAACTGACATTCTCACTCAGTTACAAAACACTTAAAAGTATTTATAGATTTTCAATTTCTGTCTCATATAAGTTGCAAATTTTCCTACAGATGAATTTGTCTGACATCAGAAAAGGGTTTGTGAATAAGGACAGTCGGCAGCGATTGGGGTTCCAATAATGACAGCGAATCCTGAAAATGGCCTCCATAAACTTCACCGCAAAAATAATGGAGACCTTCATGCTAAATGCAGAATGAAATGATAACTTTTCAAAATTCAATAGTGTTATAGAGAACAGATATTAAAGTCTTTTGTAATTGAATCTACTATTTCAGCTTAAAACTCCTTCTATTGGAGATGTGCAAAAATGAGTATATTTGACAAAAAAAAAAAAAAGAAATTATGGGAAATATCTTCAAATTGTCTAAATTCATCTGGAGTAAACAAAAAATTAGTCTTCTCAATTCCTGCACATCTAATAAAATGTAAAGATGTGCTAGCTGTTAGCTGGCATTGGATTCCAAATTTGAAGTGTAAGGCCTAGACAAGACAAGCTTCAAGAGAAATTAGATGCACACACATGCATTCTTTTACATTATGGCCATTTGATTTTCTTCATTCTTCAGGGAAGCACTACACATTCCAAAATATATATTAATAACTTTGGAATACCAATCCATGACAAGCATTATCATAATGGTATCTGGGATTAGACTATCCAAGTCTAGTCTGAATGGAGCCAAGACATTGCTTGCATGAAATAGGATTTGAAAAGACACTCACGGCACGAACTTGTCTTTTGAAAATGTAACATATGAAACTCCATATTTTTGCAGCCAGAACAAAAAAGCCTCTCAGTCCCATGACAATATACTTTATCATGATAAGCTGATATTCGAATGACACTAACAGCCAACTAAATTCGAATGTAAACAAGCACTTTTGTGTATGGGAATTAGGCAGCCATTGACATCCCACCTCATACTTTTCTAACTCTCGCGAAATAAGAGTTCCAGACATAAGCCAGCTATGTACGCCTTTTCAAGGTGGTAATATTATAATCTCTATGCAAACAATAATCAATAATTTGGAACGTTTAATTTGACAACAGTTCCTCATGAGATGTAAAAACATAAAAAAATTCATTGCCTAACTTAGAACACATTTTATGTTCGTTAATCAAAGTCCGTGGAAGAAAAAAACCCATTCAAAATAACAAATTGTAACCTGACCACTAGACTACACACACACACACACACACACACACACACACACACACACACACACACACACACACACACACTTCTCTCTCTCTCTCTCTCCTCTCATAATAATTTTTTTTTCTTCTATTTTGTTGATTGCTATCACAAATGAATAAGGACCGCATTATTATTATTATCGTGAAAACTCAATGTTTATGTCATGTTTAT
>JBCIKM010230890.1:0-12383 GCA_039654465.1 Melibe viridis | reverse complement strand
CAACCAAAGGATGGAATGGGGGAAGTGGCAGGAGGCCTTCTCAGTAAATGTATTGTTGACAGAGTCAACAGTGAGAGAATATTTGTATGAAGACGAACTGAACCCCTTCCCCCTACCCCACCCCAAACACAGAGAACTGTTGCTTTATTGGCATGTACAGATGTTGTTTCCCTTAAAAAAACAAAGAAACTCCACCATGATAATGGACAGACATAAGTGAGAGAACAGCTGATGCCCCAATCCCTGATGCCCCAATCCCTGATACCCCCATCCCGGACTGACTGTCCCCAAAAATCCAGGATGGTTGGCAGTTCTGATATTGAAAACAAAAGGCATGCATTCTTGGTTTGAGAAAAACAAAGTCATCCATGTGAACATGAGGTCAAAAGAATTGACATCAATCAAAAAAGCTCTAAATTTAATACGATGGACTATTTCAGTAAACTTTTAGTTCATGCTCTGATTACAAACACTAATAGTGTTCAGACTAATGAAAACCTGGTTTATTCCAAAAAGCTCTTACACACTTGGGGGGAGGGGGTACCTGCCTGGCAGAGAAGTAAGGGTGCTTGCCTCTCGAGTAAAAAATCCCATAAAAAAAAAAAAAAAAAAAAAAAAGCGGCAGTTTTTCCAGTCGAAGCCATTCCCTGATCCTAAGTAGGTATATTGTTAATGATACAAGTTGGAGACCACTCCCCCCCTCCCGATTCTAGACTATGTTGTCTCTCAGTCAAAAAAATTGTAACGCACCTAACAGGCTGCTTATTTTGTCATATGTGTGACTTGTTCATTGTCTGCCAGGGACTGTGGATAGGCCCTATATGAATATCATATTATCATATTTTGTCATTCCACAGCAGCCAACTTTTCAGAAAGCAAAAATAGAACACCCAGACCTGACTCAGTCATTTAGACCGAAACCACTCACTCCCCCCCATGATCGTGACCCGTTCAAAGCTAGAAGTTTTCGTTTCCCTTCGCAATCCAATTCTACAATTTGCAGGGACTAAAGGTTGATGTTTTTACTCTACGAGGAGGAAGTTAGTATGACATAGCTGTTATTTTCACCAGAATAAAACAATATTGAGTCAAGAAAATTGGTTCAATTTTCTTTTGAAAAACAGTTCAATTTTCTTTTGAAAAACGGTTCAATTTTCTTTTGAGAATAAAATCGGAGTTGTCTGAATAAAAATCAACATGCCTGGCCCAAACACTTGATTTTTTAAAAAGAAAAAAAAAACAAGACCAACAATATAGGGGTAACAGAACAACCAACCAACCACTACCCGCTACTGAGTACCGCCCAGCCAATTCACAATTATAACTTACGGAAGCCCATACACCTCATCTAAACATTTCTCGATACCCACCAACTATGAAGTTGATACATTACCTGTACCAATGCTTTGTTACAATACCGTGCACCTGCTCTCTATGTATTTAAAACATTTAAGTTCCGACGAGGTCAATTTTTTTTTTTTATTCATCAAAATGCCAAGTGGGTCAAATCGTAACAGTTTTATTGTGGCGGTTGGTCACTATGTCGTTATAATTCAGACAGGATATTATGTAAGGAAAGGCGTCAAAAAGTTTTTGGTTGGTTGACCTACTGTGGTCAGTCTGTTCTCCAAGAACTTGAGGATGACGTTGATGGCCTCCATGTTCTTCCCATCATACTCCAGGTCCTGCTGCTCCACCATCTTGTCTTCCTCAGTGATCGGGGTCAGGAGCTCCTCGTAAAAGTCAGACGGGATGTTAATGAGCAGGTTGACAGTATGGCTGGAAAAAGAAACAGAAAAAAAACCCTTGTTGGTACCACAGACAAATTTTGAAAAATAAAGGAAATATTCACGAGGGAGGTCAGCTATATCTTACACCACGGTTCAGCCCCTAAGTATCTAAGTGACCTGGTAAAATAAAGTGCCAAGTTAGAAATCTGCGACCATCATCAGATGTACTTCTCGAAACCCCTAAGGTAAAACTTAACCCTGGAAAAAGAGCGTTTACATTTTCAGCCCCGGAACAATCTGCCTTAAGGAACTTGGGAGTACAAGGTCTTTGGAGGGATTTAAAAGCAGGTTGAAGACTTATTACATTAAAAAAAAAAATGGATTTTTACCGAACTGATTGCGTCTGTTCCTGTATATGTTTGGCAGCTTGCACAGCTTTGAATGTGTTGTGCAGACTCATCAGTGTTGTTTTACATGTGCTTGGTACTTTTCACACCAGAGTTCTATTACAACGTCATATCATTTTGTTTTCTACCCCATCATTATCCCACAAAATCCCTCTATCTCTATTTTTAACAATAAGGTCTTTTTTTCTTAATCCTCCTCTCTCTCTCCTCCCCCCCCCCCCCCCACACCTCAAATAATCATTTAATTATTTTAAAACTGACAAATTTGAATTGATGCCCCCACCAGCAAACAAAATCAAAATTTCTTAAACAATTCTTTACAACTTGATTTATCCCCTCCCCCCTCCTCTTCCCACACTAAAACCAATAGTTCATAGTTTTAAACATAAAGACTTGATTGATTGAATCAGTCCCCCCCCCCCTTACTCCCTTGATATTTTTATATGGAACTCTGTTTATTTGAGTTAACTTTAGTCTCCGGTTCTGTTTGATAACTATGAATTTTGTTTGCTTGTTTGTTTTTATTCATTTATCTTTTTTTTTACCCCTGAAAAAAAAGTAATTGAATTATTGATGTGTATGTTTTCGTATCTTTGAAATTGTTGAGTGCCCAGCACTGGGCGATTGTAAGATTTTGGCACTATCATTATAATTATTATCATTATTGTACCGAACAACTTGTTGTTAATCCAACAGAAGCAGCTTTCTCTATCCAATATCATGATAGAGTGACACAAAGGTGAGAAGAGCTCTCCTAATCTTATTTACTTCTTACATTTTTTGTTTGTTTATTCCTTTATTTTTTAAACAAACTGTATCTTCATTTTTCCAAGAGGGCCAAGAAAACAAATCAATCAATCAATGAACTTAAGGCCATAAAAAAAAAAAAAAATGCACTCCACCCCAAAATAATCACGATGTTGGTATGTTTGCAACTAAAGAAAAAAGCCATTATTGAAAACACAACAAAAAAACAAAACAAAATAAAAAACAGAAAAAAAATGTTACTGACAATTCGCAACTACTTTGAGTCCTCTGAATTGAAGGCATCTGGGAGCGGGGGGGGTCATTGTGTGGCCTTGACCTTCTCAGAGTTTCAAGAGTTAAGGGTTGGAGTACTTGTTTGAGGGTTGTTTTAATTTTCGTTTTCTGAAGACTATGTTGCTGCTTCCTATACAACTGTCTTGTTTACAGTTGAAGAAGGCGAGGGCATGTTTTAAGCAAGAGTGATCAAAATTAATCTGGAAGTAAGAAACGCTTTAAAAAATCATTTTTAAGAAAACACTGAACACAAGCCTGTTCTCACATGTACACAAACTGTAGGAATCTGTACTTTCATTTTCTACAATTTTGTCATTGGTTGGACTGTGTCTTTTATGAAAGCAGTCTAGTGCCTTTGAGCAATTTTCAAAACAAAAGAGGAGACTGTGCGCTCTACATATGAGTGATCATCATTATCACTGAGTACCTTTGCAAGTCCTCCCTCTTGTCCACGGTGACTGTCTGGTTCATGAGCAGATCGTGGAGAATGCTGACCAGCCGCATGCAGTGGGCTTCCTCTTCCTGTGGGCAATGGAGGGTAAGAAATCCAAGTAAGCAGATTAATAGCTTCACAAATACGTCGTCAAGATGTATGAAAGACAAGACAGAGGCGTGGACAAAGGTGAATAAATTAAAAGAATAAAATAAAATTTGTCTCAAAACATTGGTCACTACGCACGGTCATTCTAAAGCAAAAGCAAAAAAAAAAAAAAAAAAAAAAAAAAAAAAAAAAAAAAAAAAAAAAAAAAAAAAAAAAAAAAAAAAAAAAAAAAAAAGATTGTGCTACTAGCTATTTAATGATAAGCGGGCAACTGGCAAATCTTATAACAGGAGGATACTTTCCATCAGGTAACAGACAACACAATCAATTATGACACTGGGCAATCACAGACTTATTTCTCTTTTCCTTCCTATAGAGTACAAATTGAGATGGCTGTTAAATTAATTCCGCATTGTTGACGATGCACTGAAAAAAAAAAAGATACAAGTTGTGTAAGCTGGGAGTCAGAACAGGAGGAAATCCTTTAATAGGATGAGCCTACAAAAAAACCCCGACTCAAAACAGTATCCCGTAGGAATTAATTCAAGCTAAAACCCTTTCAGACTTTTTTTGAAGACAACTATAATCACCTCATCCGCTGACTTTTTGTTCATAGAGACGGTCAAATTAAATAAAATTTTGAGAATCTCCGAGCACAGGTCCACCTCCTGGTCTGTCAGGCCAAGCCCTTGTTCATCTGCTGCTCTAAGTGTAAGGTCAAGGACTTCCATTAGATAAGTGAAGCCGTGGAGGTCGTAGCGCACCTTGGGTCTGGTAACAGAATAGAAAAAAAAAAAAATGCTGTCCATTGCTTGCAGGGAGTTTTCAGACAGGTACAACAGCTGAGGTCACAACAGCGTTTAAGGTTCAAGTAAAACAAAACAAAACAAAACAAAGCAAACAAAATCAACTCCCTTTATCTATACCATGGGGGAGATAATATTGTGTCTTCTGCATCTGCACCAAAAAAAAACACTAGGTCAACCCAGGCGGCAGCCGCGGTGCAGCGCTGCAGTGTGGTTGGTCCGATTGGCTCAGGCAGGAATTGAAACTGCAATCTTCAGCACGGGAGTTTCACAACCTAACCAACTGAGCTACTGAGCCCACAGTGACAACAGTCCTCTCTTCAAAGAAAAAATTGATACTGAGGAGACTTTGGTTCCTAGTAGAATAAATAAAACTGTTGGCAATGTCTTCAGATATAGACGGTAGATCCAGAAATTATTTGAGCCACAGTAAGCAAAGGAGGGGAGCGTACAACGGTAATTAAAGAAATTATGTCAATCATAGGTATTATAAGTATACAGAGTCAGAAAAGGACAAGATGAAGCCATGGAGAAAGGAAAATAAATATATATATATTTATAATAGATTAAATGAGGCTTAGTTGGAAATATTTGCAGATTCAAAAGTTATAAAGTATCGATAAATATAGTGTCAGGAAAGGACGAGATGAAGCCACGGAGAAAGGAAATTTCAGATCTGTCGTAACCCTGAAATTTCAACATAGAATAAGAACTCACTTATATTATCAAAATGTTCTCTGAAAGCCATAAAAATGGCTAGCTTTGACTAAAAAAAAAAAAAAAAAAAAAAAAAAAAAGAAGAAGGAAGTCAAAGACTGTGGATACAGGGAACAGTATCAGTAATTGGGTATGTAAAATCAGCAGATCCAATTAGTTTTTTTTGTTAATTGATCTTAATTGTCTGTCTTTCCCTAACAAAATAAAAACAAACCAACAAACAACAGTCAACCCCACCCCTTCCCCACCACTCCTGTCCCAGATATATTATATTGTAACTGGTATCATATCAAAAGGTGCAATTCCTCCCACGTAGTCTGATGAATTCTACAGCTTTTCTTAAACGCATGCAAACCCTACATCAAGTTTTGACAGAGACATAGATTTCCATCTCACCCACCCACCCCCCTCCTCCTAACAAGGTTTCCTACCTGGTCGCTGAGCATGTGGGCAGAGCTGTCAGGAGGAACAGGATCCTCATATCCAAAAACTACAATTTGAACAAAACAAAAGAAAAGTTCCATTGAACTTAGCAATAACATATTTATAGCTTGTAGCCAATTAATGCCTTTACAAGCTTTTTAACTAGCAATTTCAACTTAAAATTTTTTATATCTCTGAAATTAAGATATCATATTCAGAAAGTGTGACATCAATCTCATCAATCCTTCAGACATTTAAAAAAGCTATATTTTATTTTATTATTATTATTTTTTTTTCATCCCTATTTCAGTAAAATAATCAAACTCTTGTACCTTTTCTCATTAATTCAATGATTCATTCATCCCCTGCAAAAAGACACTTCAAAATAAGGTATAATTTAGATTAAAAAAGATGAGAGGCAGAGGAAGAAGAGCCCATCAGGGACTCCACCCAACTGCCCTAAGAAAAAAAGTGCTTCAATATGTTTATATAGAGCTAACTACAGCCGACTAGTAAAAAATGCAAAAATAGCATCTTACTATTTCTCCATTTAAGATAAAAGTTTGTTCAGTAAGGTGGTATGAAAACATTGAAATTCAAGCAATACTGCGCACGACTTCAGATAACAATGTCCCATAATTTGTGAGAATCTTTCCTTCGGTGGAGATGCACTACATAATGCACTTAAATGTGTCTTCTTCTTCTTCTTCCATTATATCGACTGACTCAGTGGAACTGAGTATTACTGTCGATGCTGTCACGTATGTATGAAGCCTCCAAGCGCTTCACAATACCATATCCCTGTCAGTATTTAAAAAAAATTAATGACTGATCTTGATGACTTAATTAAAAAGAATGGCATACGGAATAAAAAGTTCCATACATAAGACTAGAACAAGATAAATAATTTATAAAAAAAAACAACACTCAAGAGGTAATCAAAATTATTCTTTTAGTTAATATTTGCTGTGATATGCTAACGCGCAGGCTGACTACATAATAACTGACCTTGATATCATACGTGACAGTCGGGTGACCATAAGTCTTCAACCTTTGAACCACACCGTCCACACAGCCTGACTTGCTGTGAAAAAGATTGAATACAACACAATTTACCTTCACAGGTTTTAATCAACTGAACTGTTGACATTTTGAAGAATTCAATTTCATCATTTCTAGCAATTGGCTTGGCATAGAGAGACTTAAAGCAAAAACTTTCAGGGACTGCATGACATTGACAATATAATCTTTTTAATTCATATGTTTAAACTCTAGACATTTACATTGTGCATGCAATGCAAAGAGATTAAGTAAATATACAACAACTGTAATTGAATTTGTCTTCGAATTCTTTCACATTTTCAAAGGAATGGTAGAACTTACTAAAGATAAACGATTTCTAACTTTTAAATACTGTTTCAGTTGACAGGGAAAAGTACATTAATTATTGACATGTCCTCTTTCTCTGAATCTTTCTATGGAAACCAAGATTTTTGAAAATAGTAATTGTATGAATAAGGTGTCGAGAGGAGGACAAGACAAAGCCATAGAGAAAGGTAAATAAATAAAGAAAAATACAGAAAAATAATAAATTGTCAGTGGTTCGAGTCCCGGCCGTGGAGGTCGATTTTTTGAGACAATTTATTCTTTTTCTGTGTTTCTCAGTATTTATTTACCTTTCTCTATAGCTTTGTCTTGTCCTCCTCTCGACACCTTATTCATACAATTACTATTTTCAAAAATCTTTGATTCAAGGTGTCTGTTCCCCGCCATTACTTTATGCTGGAAACTAAGCAGACTTGCCTAGGGCACTTTTTAAAAAGCTTTCTCTTTTATTTGTGTCAATGTTTTTTGAGATCATAGCTATTCTACAAAAAATTTCAACTTACTATCTACCAAAAGAAAAAAAGAAAGGAAAGAAAAGCAAGATTCCATGTGATATTGTTGAATTGAAAATATTACTAAAGCAGAGCTTACCAACAGTACTTTTGAGCATCCACACTATTAAATATAACATTGCACAGACATTTCTGTGCCTCCACCACCACTGGAAATAAACAAAAATAAAAAGTTTAAATATAAACAGTGTATGATTTAATTTCTGAACCGTAATATATATCTAGCCTTTAGTCTGCAAAATCCTGACTGAAAATAAAAAAATTATACATGATTTAACTGTTATGGGAGATAGCCACCCCCGTACAAAAAAAAAAAAAAAAAAAAGGGGGGGGGGGGGGTATGAAAACAAGAGGATGAGGCTTTGGAAAAAGTATATAAGCATATATTAAAAATATGCTTGTCACCACTAGTGACACACGAAAACAAATCATGGGCAGCCCAGAGGACCCATACGTTAAGCGATTCTTTTTTTATAATGTCTGGGTTCAACTTGAAAGGAGGAAAACAAATAAAGAGAACAGTTTCATATAAGATTTTTAAAAAGTACATCAACGGATTTCCTATCTGTATCAAGTCATGAAGAAACTTATCACAGCTTCAGAATGCATTCATTCATTCATTAAAAAAAAAAAAAATCTTTACCTTGTTGGTCCCCATCATGAATAGTCACTTCCTCATTTTCAAAAGACTGTCGTGCATACTCCTGTATACCCGACACCATGGTCAAAACACTTAGCGCCCTCTCAGTAGTCAACGCCTGCATGTTGGTCTTTTCTCGGCTGAAGATGCGAAAAGCCTGCAGGCAAGCAATGGCCAGTCGCGGAGATATTTTGGGGTTTTGAAGATGATGAAGCAAAGCATCCACACATTCCTGTAGAAATTTCAGATGTCTATAGAGTAACCAAAAATGATATAAGAAACATATTTGAAAGAAAAAAAAATAAAATTATCCTGCCTTCCTGCAAGGGATCTTTGCAACTTGCACCCAAGAACAGACTTGATTACACATTCAATTGGCCTCTAAACCCAATGCCAACACAATGTCTATATGATGAATGTGCACAAATTCAATAAAATCTTGGTCTGAAAGAGTTTTCGAGCGGCTAACCAAGTGGAGCTCCAACCTAGCTTGTTTTGGTTTCTGGTGCAAAACCCTATAAGTCAACCATCCAACCAAATATTTCCATTTATTTTCAAAATTAAAGTTTATCCACTTAAAATATCAGAGAACAAGGTGATGCAGAAATTAATTGACAGAAAAACAAAAATTGATATATTTAAAATACAATGGCTTACACTTTATAAGGAATTTCTTTAATAAATAAAAAAGACATGAACTTACTGCCTTAAGATCAGCTTCCAAATTTGGAAATGTGAAAACTTGTGAATTCTGATGAAAATAGAGTAGGAAAAATCAAGAAATTTATAAAATATTCCAAATATTCCACACTTGATGAGAAAAATAGGATATTGCAGTGAAATAATTCCACACAAAAAAGGAGTTTGTTACCTTGTTTGATATTTTCATACAGGGCAAATGATTCAAAGGTCAGCAAATCAAATCCTATACATAGAGGTTTGTAAGATAATTTCTACGCACTAGTTTACTTGGGGCATCTTTATTTTAGTGCCTTTCATGGAAGCTGAAAGCTTAAAAAGCAGAGTTACCAAATCATTGAAAATTTTATCTTCTTCTTGTCAGAGTGAGCAAATCGATGAGTGAATCCACAAGGAGATTGCGAAGTGCATTAATAACACAAATAAAAAAGCCCTTCCCTTCCGAGTAGTAGTGATCAGTAGCACCACATTGCTCGCTAAAACTTTGAGCCAACCGGGTTGAAATTAGAAAGGAAATTGCTCTTTTTACCCAGTCCAGTCCTGATAAAGTAGCAAACCAGGAGTAATTTAGTTACCAATTCACCTGCCTTCACTGATTTTAACCGACTTTCAACCACTGACAACATGGACAACACAGGTGATTTCTGTTGGCATCAAGTGTAAGCTCGATGAATAATCTATTCCTATTATTGGTGCCAGGCCATGGCACTTTCATACTCACAGGCCAATTTTTTGTTTTTCTTCACCCAGTCTGAAAGCCCAATCTGTATCTCACTTAATTAATTTAATGCATGAAAAAATTTACCTTATTTATTTATTCCTTTTTTTATTACAAGCTAAAACCAGGTGAGAATAGCGTATCGCTAATTGTGAATGGTGAGAATACGCAGCTTGGATAACCTCTACGCTAAAATTTTTTTGAAATTGTAAAATAAAATTGTGATATTCTCCAGTTATACAAAGCGGTACTGTCGCAGTGGCTGATTCAATCTGATAGAGGCAACCTGGACCTATATCCTTATTCACACATAAAATCACTCCTAAATTTTCATTTCACTTTTTCCACATCAAACAAGGATGCAAATTCTCACTTAAGACTATATCTTAGAGCACATTTTAAATAAATTGCAATGACTTACAGCCTATGTATAAATTTACAAGTATGAACTAACCTTATAAAATAACTAAAGCATTATATGTCTAACTTGCAATCTGCAATATTGCTTAAGTAACAAGACAACTATGAGAATTTACCAAGCACAGAATGCAACATTAGCAGGATAGAACTTTTGTTTCCATAAAAATTTTCATAACCTCGACACCAGCTAACATCAATCATGAGTACTGCATTTCGTGAATTATTTCTTTTTCTTACCAATCTGTTTGCATGTACATCTGTAGATACTGATAAAAACAAAATCAAAAGCCCATCATTATGATCAATAAACTCTCAAGACTCCATTCAAATTCCAGATAAATCCATTGTCCATTTCTTACTGTTGAGATAAATTTGTCCAAAATAAGAAGAGATTCTGGTTCTTGAAGCGTCTTCAGCGTTTTTATTTCATTAAATTCCATCTCCTCAACTCTCCGAAGTTTCCACAGACAAAAATGAAACTGCAGCAGTCAGATCTGATCAATTTTCACTGCGACGGCAGACATTTTGTTTACATTATCTACTGAACTTTTGAATCACACTGCTTCCGGTTTTCTGATGAGTAGAGCTACTTTTCAGTTTTAAGCATTTCTTCGAATTTTGCTCCATATGATTTAGGTAAAGATACTGGACTGTATAAAGCGTTTTCAACGCGTCGTGATGAGATTGCAACCAAAGTTAAAAATGTTCAAAACAGTGCTCATCTAGTGTATTGCCTATTCTTATCATAGTTGTTGTTGTTGTTGTTGTTGTTGTTGGTTTTTTTTTAAAGATTGAATACAGAGGCCATTTCAGTCCAATTTTTTACTCATAATCCATCCCTTAGGACAGTTGTTTTACAACTTAATGAAATCATAGTGGACGTGTGTCTCACTGAAAAAAGCATCTAATTAGCAATAGTCTTCATAATAATAATGGTAATAAAATGGATGCGAAAAATGCTAATCTCAAGGATAATAATAATAATAATAATGATAATGAACATATTAATAACATTCATGGCAACTGTTATGATTAAGCATAGAAGAACTTAAATCAAGTAGCAATACATGAGTTTCTGATTCACGAGAACACCTGGTTCTAGAATAGACGAAGTCTCGTATATTCAAAGCAATCAATGACAGTTAATTGACTTGTTTAATGCTCTTAGCTTTAAGGCGCTAGAGAGAAATCAATAATGTTAATGATAGTTGCAAGGATGCTCATACCATAATCTTGAATAGCATTTACATTTGCATATGGTTAAGGTGATTATCAATATTAACATGGATGGGTATACATAATAAAATAACAATAAACAACATTTTACTTTAATCATATTTGCCACCTCACACCCGCTTTTTCGAATAGAACACTTAATTGACGAGTTGTCTGTGTCAAGAGGTTGAAACTGAAGCAATCTTCTGTCGCTATGTCATCAATCTTGTTCGAGCGGTGCCCTAAGTTTTCTTTCACTTTATGCTGGAATTGTGACATATCAGTGAGAACACTTCTTTTAGTGAGGTGAAGTTATCCCCCACGCGTTACTTCTTATATAGGGCCCAATTAGTGGCGTGCCCACGCGTCTTGCTCATCTTTGATTGGATGGGTAGTCAGGTTTAATTTAATATTCATATTCTACCTACGCAGAGTTGTAGATGAGTCATGCAAGGAACTTAAAATGGGTTGGTGTGTGAGTGGACCCCATGGTGAGCTTGAAGCACAGACATCAAGTACTGGCCTCTCTGTTGGCAAATTGTGATCTGGTAAAGTCTCAACTCCTTTACCGAGCTAAATAATGGTGAGGTGTGTTAACTTTTTTCCGAGGCTGAGATGTACCAAGGATCAACACATGACACTGTCCATTAAGTCTCTTTGACAATACACCATTTTAAACCAATCCACCCAGATACAGCTGCAACAACAACAACAACAACAACAACGAAAACAACACACTCAAACATACACACACATACACACACAACAACAAACAAAACAAAAGCCTAACACAATACAACAAAACAAAACAAAACAAAAACAAAACAAAACAAACAAGACAAAACAAATTAACAAAAAAGAACAATAAAACAACAACCAAAAAACAACAACAACAAAAAACCCCACAAACAAATATTTGTTTGTGTGAGTATGTGTGTTTGTGTGAACGTGCGTGTGCTTGTGTGTTTGTGTGTGTGCGTATGTGTGTGTGTGTGTGTGTGTTTGTGTGTGTGCGTGTGTGTGAGTATGTGTGCTTGTGTGTGTGTGTGCGTGTGTGTTTGTGTTTGTGTGTGTGTGTGTGTGTGTGTGTGTGTGTGTGTGTGTGTGTGTGTGTGTGTGTGTGTGTGT
>JBCIKM010230780.1:0-12385 GCA_039654465.1 Melibe viridis | reverse complement strand
GACGATAGCTTCAGTGTAAAAGAAAAGAAACAGAAGTAGAAGAGCCCACCAGGGACTCCCACCAACCACCCGCCTGTGCTAGTTAACTTTTGACTACAATTTACAATAACAAAACTTATATTCCCTGACAAAAAAAAACAACCTAAAAAACGATGGTCACCACCCATAACAGCAGAATGGTTCAGGAAGACCCAGGATTTAAACGCCCTTAGAGTACAAAAGTAAGCAGTGTGTCAAATTTACGACCCTAGAGTTTTGCATCAAAAGGCATGAAATAGGGGATCATGACTGAAACCCAAACAAGACAATAAAAACAGGACCTAAAAGAAAAGGAAAAAAAGTAAGAAGATAGCTTTGCTGTAAAAGATAAGAAACAGGTAGAAGTGCCCACCAGGAACTCCCGCTAGAGGGGAGGAGCAACCTGTAACACATAATTTTTCATCTCCTTGGCATCATTTTTTAATGTGAGATTAATTTTGAGGTTTCTGAAAAACAAAGAATAATGTAGTGAAGTAGCCAACCAAACGGCAAAAAATCTTAAGACAATTTCTAACCAAACTCAAAGCCTCATTAATGATGTTCCTTTATTTTTCATTTATCTTCAGCTAAAGTAATAATAATAGCAAATGGTAACAATAATAATCAACATCATCATAATTATGCACATTTATACCACGCAAAAATAATTTCCTCTTTGACTTTATGTGAGCTCATAAGCAAAATTATGATTAAAACATACTGTTAATGCAGTATCTCTAAAAACACACATACACCCACGATAATACACACTCAAGCAGACCTAAGCAAACACATAACACATAAACAAGAATACACACAAACAAACCCACAAATTCATAGAAACACAAGCAGACACTACTCATCAATCAACAAATATCTAACTAGTGCCTAAAACTAAAAAGTGAGGTCTTTAGATTTTCACAAAAGATTCCAATGTCTTGAGGTTCCAAAATGCCACTTTTGTTGAATTGTTCCAAGTTTTTGGTCCATAAAAACAAAAACTATGCTCCCCTATTCTGAGAACAAAAGACCATCTAACAAATTTCCAACCGGAAGATGAAATACAGAAATCTAACTGGCCCTTTATTCAAGGATGATAAATTCATTTTTCTTTGTCCTTGTGAACTGACTTTTCCACATCAAGTTGAAGCAACCACAGATGGGATGATCCCTACCCTGGAAAAAAAGATGAAATTTTCCACAACTCCTGTTGAAGAAAACAAAATGCAAAAATATTTCATTTCAGTCTTTTAAAGAATTTCATATAATATTGTTGGTTTGTTTATTGGTGGTTTTAGAGCAGAACAACACATGAGGGTCATCAGAGAAAAGTAAGATGATAGAATTAGTGAATTAAGATGATAGAATTAGTGAATTAGTGAAGAGAGAGAATAGGTTCACACCATCGACAGAAGAGTGATGATTTACACTAAAAAATAAATTATCATCTCTCAAAACACACTGACCTCCACAGAGAGATCTTTTAGAATGACAAAAAATATAATTTCTCCTAGCAATGATCAAAATAAACAAACACAACTACCCAATTTAGCATGGTCCAGGTAAACCCAGAACTTTAAACCTCCTTTGTGTGTGCTCGCTTCCCTTAAATTGTGACCATGTAATTATGAGCCAAAAGGCATGATGCGGGTCATGACCATTGAAATCCAGACAAGACAACAGATAAGACAGAACACAACAGAGGAGGGGACAACTTCAACAGTTGTAGCCATAGCATTCTTGATTTATAAGATTTGTGGTGTTAAAACAGTACATTGTCACGAGGTGGACTTGGCACATCTCAGAATCAAGTAATCTAATTACATCCATTTATTATTTCAACATGGGAGATGAGTGATTACTACTTTAACAGACATCTACATCGATCCCTAAGCAAGCTAGACCCTACACGCCATTACAGTATCTATGGACGTTGACTCAAATTAATTACGCCATGCTGGATGTTGAAATCTACAGCATGTACTACCTTCGCCTATACCTCATAGTTGGCGCTCAGATTTAAAAGGTATCATGAATATTAAATTTATTCGGTCTCTCTGAATCAAATCAAAGGATGAGAGGAGCGTGTGGGTACGCAAGTTAGAGGGAGTATATAAGGGGACACACCAAATTATTTGGTACCTCACGATACATAGATAACCCTGATCTCACCTTGAATGAATGAAATCATGACTAGTTCTTGTACTAATGCGAATGAAATATTGCAGAACAAGATTGTTGAGTTAGAGAGAAACAGCTTATGAAATAATTCTTGACACCAGAGGAATTGACTTCTTCAAGAGTGTTATTATTTGAAGCAGGTGAGAAGAATGGCAAAATGCTGTTGTGGGAAGATGATGTCTATTACTATGTATTCATTATGTATATCAATCTGCATGAATACTGATTCTTTCCTTTAATCATTTTCATTTGTAAACTTAAATGTTGTTCAAGTTATCTTATGAGCATCCTTGCAACTATCATAATGCTCGTTATTGACTTCTCTCTATAGCTCTTTTTTTTTTTTCGCTCAGAGCGCAATCCATTTCAATTCACTGATTCCCTAAATGCGGAAATTCCTCTATTCCATTACAACGTGTTAATTTCTCATGAATGAAATAGATCATGTATTGCTATGTTCTGTGTGAGACTCAGGGTCCAATATATTTCATAGGTTGCCAAACAACTCCCATGATTTAAGCTTTTTCTATGCTTTCATAATAATAGTAACTATTATCCTTGTATGTACATTGCTTTATTAACTATATTAATAGTGGAATGAGTAACACTGTGTTAGCCCATGAGCACTACCAAGCTGCCATATAGTGCTAGATTCATTAATCTCGTTGTATCAAGCATGGGCGTTATGTATTTTTACTGTCTCAATGAGGGTGCTAATTACTGGACAGCCCCACATTGTGTGCTCATCATTAGAGAGATTACTCCTTCATCGAAAGCAAACTTTTCTTTCCAGTTTCCTGCCCTACCACTCAAGCAGCAAGCCTAAGAGGTCGAGCAATGCAGGAACCATTCTGGCCATCACACTCTTCGATGTCCTGTCAACATTCCGGATGAGGACAACCTCTGCTGAGACAAGACACAAGCACAACCAATGAACCTAGATAAGTCCATATATCTGGATAGGATGAATCTGTCTGGAAATCTCCAAGCCAGTAATTCTATCCCAGTGATTACTAGAGCCACATGCCTTGAATTATTCTTTGTCCATAGGGGACCAAAATATATCACATAATAAATCTACTTTTCTTTTGTGAATCAAAACAGATCACGGAGTTAAGTGAAGTTATTTCTTTCTCCTATGATATTGGGGGTTAAGAACTTATTATTTTTAGTCGTCAACATCCCTCTTCTCTCACCCCTCTGTCCTCTCTCTTTAGTACCTTTACTTCATTAGGATCAGCCTTATAAGCGCAGTGTCTGAACTTAAGTAATATACCGAGAGTGGGGAAGTGCGTCAGTCTCCTTCTGAGCTTTTTTATTCCTTCACCTTTCTTTTTATCTGTCCCTGACACGCTCATGACATACATGATAAACAATTGACTTTGACAGAATATTTTAAGTGCCGTTTTTTTATAAACAAAGACTATAAGTAGTCGAGTAACAGGAATCAAAGTTAACACAATTAACATTTTCAGTTCCTCAAATTTTTGCTTCTTATTGATAGTGTGTCCATAGCCAATTTCAATCAAACCACCAGTGACAAAATCCAGAATTATGAAAATGAATGAGAAACATTTGGAGTTCCAAAAAATTTAATTAGATGGACAGGGGTCTTCTTAAAATAACAATACTACTTCATACATTTCTAAAACATCAAATTATGATTTTCCCAGGGAATACCCTTCAATTTGAACTTTTTTTTTTCTCAAGAAATCAAGGAATTTTTCCAAGGTGATAAATTTGTAAAAAGACTTACATGCATTAACCACATACAAAAAAAAGATAAAAGTTAATGCATTATTTTTCTCAAAAGTAATAGGTTAAAAGTTTTGTGATTCATCAAATAATTCTAATAAGTGTATCTAAACAATTATATTATAATACGATTCTTACTTTCAATTACACCCAGTAAGTTTTAACAGTCTGTTTATTAAGTTAAGCAAAGCATTGAAGTGTATATCATTCTTTAATCAAGATTCAACTAAATTAACAGAAATTGACTCTTGAGCAACTACTTTACCATTTCTGCAGTCCGTTTGTACAGGAAATATTGAGGAATATCTTGGGTGGGGATTTGTTCATAAGAAAATTGTACATTTCCCTCATCTATTGAGCACAGATCTTTCAAATTTGTGTGGAAATGCTCATAAGAAGGGCTGCAGATGTCTTGCCATGCCAAGCCAAACACAATTCTGTGAGGAACATTGAAGTTTTATTGAAATACACAACTGCAAACGTTTCCTTAGTAATTTCTATTACACAGTCGACTCTGGATAAGTTAATGGTCAGAGGACAGGAAAAAATCTGAATTGTCTGAAAATCAACTCGAGGGAAGTCCATCCAAATGAGATGGAATACATATTCATGGTGCTAAAAATGGGTAATTGCCATATAGAACACTTTGACAGTCTGAGCTGTTTAGGGGCAAGTTCTTATTCTCGGAGGTAAGTTTATTATGGAAAAATCCTGGAAGAACCTTGATTGCCCTATACAGTAGCACAACCTTAGGCTGAGACAACTGTTTTAGGAAACATAGATTCCACACTAGAGTTGACCTTTCCCAACTGTTGTGAATTGAATACGGTTTGGCAAAATTGAAAAATTCAAAAGGTGCAACAAACAGTATTCAAGGGCAAGGGCAATTTGCATGTCATATGATACAAACAATTGAAACAAACAGTTAACGGAAATGAAAATTATGGGACCATGTTGTTTTGAAATAGAACATGTTTCAGAAGGCAATCATTTCTTCAAAGCAAGTCTACATATCTCTAACGCAAGAATAAGCTCATGATTATGAAAGAAAAAAATTGAGCAGTAAAAGGTGTCATGAAATTCAGCATTGAAAATGTTTTGTTAACAATTGCCAGGATGTGTTCAAAGTGCTCTACATTCCTCTGTTAACAAAGATTGTTTAATTGTTTAATTCAAAGTGCTCAGGAGCATAATTCAATGAGTATGCCTCTGACCACTCTCTTTAACTTTTCCTGAATTTCTAAAGTGTTTCCAGAGAATTTTCATTGAGCTCTGAAAATCCTACATGTGACCTTTGAAAATCCTACATGTGACCTTTCCACTTAGGATAAAAATAAAAGCTTGTCTATAAAGTTAAATGCCTATGAATGGAGCACAGCTCCTTTGTCATTTTTCTTTTTTTTTTTGTCACACATCTGTCATTTCATTGCACTTTGGGGTTGTATACTTATTTTTTATGGAAGAGTCAATACTTGCTTCCACTTAACAAAGTACGAGACGGTTTTTGCAACAAACTAAATATGATTATATTGTCCTAAAAAACAAATGTATTATGAATTTTCATATAAGCTCTGGGAGTAAGTTCAGAAAAGGGGGAAAATAACTCTGAAAGAAAGGAAAGCAGATAAAATATCAAAACAAAGAAATAATTACACAGCTTTTTCCATGGTCCACTGATGAAAGCCACTAAAAAGAAAATTAAATTTCATAACAAAGAAAATGAAAACAAATCAGACGACACTTTCAAAGCAAAGAGAATTGAATTTCTAAATATCCTACCTCTTTTCAATGCTAATTATCACAGTTTTGCAAGGGGGCCGTCTCAGTAAAAAGTATATAGTTTGAAAGAATGCATCAGTGAGGTCATCGTCATATATCACTGTAGATGTGAAGGAAATGAAAATGGGGAGATAGTTCGGCAGTTTCAAATGATGGTATCATTTTAACATTATAAAAGAAACATCAGTAAACAACAAATAAAAGGAAACTAGGTGACTGCCTTTTTTTCTGTCAGGCTGACAGCAAAGAATAAAAAATGACTTGTTTGAGATTAAACCTTCTACGTAAAGGAATTGAGTTATGATTGCATTAAAACTATTGAGAGAAAAAATTCCTCAAGTTAGTGCTTCTACCTGTGTCAAAAACCCCATGTTGCTTTCTTGGCTTTTTTACCTATTCAAATTTGTAAACCTGACAGAACTTTTTAATCATCATGTAACTCTCAATATTTCATAGGCATTAATTTTGACGATGTTTAAATGACTAACTGAAAACTCCTATCCTTCAAAGAGGCTACTTTTGACTAAAACTCAAATGCATTGTTCTTATAAAAAGTTATCATTACACCCTTCTGGTCCAGTTAGAGAGCAACATGTTCTTCTGTGTTTAATCTGAGGTATTTTATTTACAATTTACCATCCCAGTTTTCTTCCTTGGTGATGTCTAAAATCACTTACATAAATAAAAATTACAACAACAAAAAAAGATGAAATTCCCTCTATTCATCCCATGGTGGATATAAGTCTTCAGGATCCATCCCAGGGGAAGATTGGGATTACCCAGGCACCAGCTGCAGCCGCAGTGTGGTCAGCACGATGGGGCCAGAGGGAATGGAACCCACGCCCTTTGGCATCAGAGTCTGACATTGTGCTAACCACGGGTAACCACCAAGCCACAAAAAAAAAATTGAGAATAGGTCCCTGCTATTACTGGCATATAAACAGTATTGGTAGAGCCATAACATGGGAAAAAAGTTTGGCTTTTTTTCTGTTCAGATTAATAATAATAGAGTTTTTATATTTGCTTTGAGTTCTGTCAAGCTAGGGATCTCCTGTATGATACAAAGGGTATAGAGCATTTATATATTTATATGAGTACTTCACAATACCAGTGCCATATATCTATCAGTCACTATCATGTTACTTCATAAAACTCAGGCAGCCCTGTAAGCATGTAGCAATATTGGAACAGAGAAAACGTTGTCAACAACAAAGGGTGACTTGTAGCTTCACATCTCTCTCTTATTAGAAAGTAAAATTTTCGATCAAACTCATTCGTATCATCTGTAGTTTCATCTGTCATTTTTTTTTTAACGGCAGATAGAGCTCTTTGTGAGATGTTGTCCCTGCTCAGCTATAAATTTCTGGATTAAATTATATTAATTAACTGAGAATCAAATTTTCATAATTCAATAACACCACCCAAGAAATCCTCTTAAGTATCCCAAACTATCAAATCAGGATACCTAGTCCAACCAAACATTGCCTGATTACGTATTCCAAGAATATTTTCTGAAAGGAACTTTAAAGTGCTCTCTTAAAAAGTGGGAATTTTCGTTTGTGTCAGTTTGACCAACAATGGATGAAATTTATATTACCTTCAGCTGCAAGGATGAGGGTTGCCTCAAAAAGATTCTTATTATCATTATCACAATCTTCAGTCAAGTCTGTCAAATCAGAAAGCAAACATGTATACAAAAGTCTCAAAGTCAGGAAATTAGTTCAAGGGTAATATGTGTAACATTTTGTGTTGAATCAGGGAGTAAATTTAAAGAAGTATGTAAAGAGAAACATGTTTACTTAAAAGCTTTGTCCATTTTAATATTTGTATAGCATCATCTAACTTGCAAATAGTCCAAAGAGTCAGAGCCTGTAGTACAGAATGATTTGTTTTCAAGTATCTCTTCCATTAACAGTTGCTATGGTGTGGATATATTTTCTTTGATAACCTTTATGCATTTTGTGAAATCCTTTCAAGAAAAGCTAGTGAGGATTTTGCTTTTTTCTATATAACTAAAAGTGAGATTCTGTCTGTCTGTCTTTTCACTATGCATTTCCAAATTCCACCGTGGATTCGGACCAAATTTCACTCATGGGTTCCAAATAACCACGGACAGGTCATGGTGGGGTTCAAGTCCTTAATTTGCTCCAAAGTGGCATTGGAGTTCACTTTGACTGAACTGCTTGGAAGTCTGTCTAACACACAACACTGGTGTTGAAAGCAACTTTTGCGCACCTTGGGAAAAAGGGAATTCCCATTCAAAGGGGAAACTGTATTTTTAGATTGTTTCGTCATCAGTGGAGGAAAGGGGTAATTAAATCGTACTGAACAAGATCAGCAGTGCTGCTGAACTCAAGTCTTACAGGAGGGAGGAGTGATGGGGTAGGAGTTGGGGTTGCCAGCAAGTTTTCAATTTTATGTAATATTTCTGTTCATATGTTTCTCCTCCCTGGGCAACGCCGGGTACATCTGATAGTACATAATAATAATAATACTGATAATAATAATAATAATAATAATAATAATAATATTAATAATAATAATGATATACATTTATATTGTACATTCATATCCCTCATTGAGGAAGTTCAGATATGAAAAGTTCACATGCACCACTTTGTCCAATGATAGTATAGCGAAATATTCTCTCTCTCTCTCTTTAGCTTTCTCCTTTTCCTTCATCTCTCTCATTCTCTCTTGGTGAGGAACAGTAACGGAGGCAACTAGTAGGAATCTTAATCAACCTAGTCCTACCTCATCAGCAACAAACACATAAATCTTTTTTTTAAGAGGACATGAATTTTATTGTTAGAGATATTATTGCGACTAACAATTACAAAGACAACACATTTAAAATTCAGGTCATAAAATATAAAGGTTCACCCAGTAGTAAATTGGCTCATTGCTCTCCCTCAATGAGAGGATACCACCAAGGCAACAGCAAATATTGTTAAGCTTAATATCAAGTAATACCCTATATGTATTGCTCATTATGCCACATAAGATTAGGCACGGTGGACTCATCATCTGCCTGTCTTCATTTCTTGCTAAGGCAGTATGAAGGGATAAGGATAACAAAACACAACAAAATATAAAGGTACCTGACTGAAGTTTATGATTCTTCCAGTCTAAAACTTGTAGTGCAATATTGTCCATTTCATGCTGATTGGGCAAAAGATTTGCATTCCTCTTCAAGTTTCTTTCAACTAAGCTCAAAATTTCTGGACTGTAATCTGATGAGAAGAAAAACCACATGTTTTTAAAAAGATAAAAAATAGGGCAATAATTGACAAGTCTACCTTCTTCATTCCATTTTACAGGAGTGCATAGGTTTTTATTACTATAATTTATAGTCTCTTTGGTCAATCTTTCTTTCATCCATTTCTTTTATCAGTCTCCATTAAATTTTGATAGAGTAACAAACTAACTAAGAATTGAGCAAAATTCTTCCATTAACTTCAGAAAGCAAAAATGGAAAAATAATGACCTGGAAAACTTGCCTGTGAGAAGGGAACGGGGAGGTTAATTTTCAAAAGAAATAATTACAAATCATATTGTGCAAAATAGGAGAATATTGATTTAAGCTGAAAACAACATATCTTGATGTTTTTTGTCAAGCAGCAAGTCTCTCAATTTGATTGGTTTCTATAAGAATAAGAATAATAAAAATAATAATCTCTAACTCCACAGACTTTTGGTAAAAAAGCGGAATGTTGATTCTACCTCAAAAGTTTTCCAATAGATTTGTCTGCTCGTCTTGGATACAAATTTAAGTAACAGTCTTATGATTTCATTGTATTTGGAGAATATTTTCATTGTCATCTTAATCATAGTTACCCTTTCAAATATGAAAGTTTTGTACCTGTGCATATAACAGACTTTGCAAACATAGCAGCCACTAGACTTGTCAGTCCTGTGCCTGCACCAAGGTCTAGTACATTCTTAGAAGGAATGTCATCGCTGAATTCAACCAAATAATCACACATCAGAAGAGCACCAAGCCATACCTTAACAAGAGAGAAGCAATGTGAGATAAAATACCACAATATTAGTAAAAGCATATTTTGTTGATCTTTAAAATGAAATTGCATTGTGTATTCACAAATTCTTTCAAAATTAATAGTCACATCAATGCTTCAAAAGCAAAACAGAAATGCTTCATGAATAAGAAGAATATATTGAGATCTCCTTCCAGTTCTATTCTAGATGTGGCCATAACACTTTTGAATATTTTATTCATTTATCCTTGAAATAGCACCAGGTTTTAGAGGAACCAAATTAAGGCTGTTCTCATCCTCTCCAATGTATTAGCTCAGTGAGGCATTTCATGTGCCTTTTCTCATTGTCGCCCATTGTGCTGCTGGTTTAGTTGACTTAAACAAACTTTAGCAAAACAAAACAAATGAAAAAACGCAATTTTACCCACATTTCACTCATTGTGGGCAAATTACAACTATGTTTAAAACACACGAAAATTACAAAAATACGAACAAAAACAAAACCATAAAAGCAACAACGGCATTAATGTACTGTGATCCTGCCACATATTTTTCATTCAAGGGTTTACATCCTTGAAAATTGATAAAATCAACCTTGCTTAAAGTCAACCCTTTTTCTCTGTCCCAAGGCGGATTCCACTGTATAAAAAAATGTAGTCAATATCTTGCAAGCTTTTGCTTGAAAATCCCCAGCATCTATTTGATGGGGGACAACCACTTCCACAACATTATTGCTGATGATACTTTTTTACACTGAAAATAGTCCCTAAAACTTGTTCATGTGGTTTAAGTAGAAAAATACCTGAAACAAGAAATACTACTTGATTTTAAATCACCATAGCTGCTTATGATTTAATTTAATTCAATACAATTCAATATTACAGCCATCTGCCCTATTTAACAACAAAATTAAAAAAAAAAGACAAACAAAGATCCGCCCCCCTTTAATAAAAAAATAGATGCTGAGGAAAACCAGATCAGAGCTTAAAGGGGACAAAACTAATACAAGTACAACCATGACATCCTCCTAACAATCATCACGCAAAGCTTATTTTTCTAATGTCCAAAACAAAAGTTTGCATGTGTTTTAGTTTTTGAATAGATAAGTTGTTTCTGTATAACATCAAGACCAGGGTTACCAACCAATTAAAAATTGAAGTAAGGACATGAAGGGGTGAAGACTGGTAATAAAGCAGGGGTAAGGGGACATAATTCTTGAGGCAAGACAAGTGACATGTTTGAAACAAAATGTCCCATCAACTGGATGAACATGCAACTGTTTATCGCTAGTCTTTTTGCAATTGATTGTAAAAAACATTTTTAATCTCAAAATGCAAAATAGGGACAGTTGGCAACCCTGCAAAAGAGGGATATATAGTATATCTTTGTTCATAAAAAAATTTGTTGTTGGATCAAGAAACCTGGTAAAAGCTCTAGAAACAAATCAACGAAGGAAACTTCAATACTTTACTTTTTGAAAATGAAAGAGACGATATTAAAGTATATGACATTTTTTATTGAACAGCCTAAAAGAAAAATTACCTGGAATCCAACATTTTCAAGGAGAGTCTCAAGTTTATGCTCTGAAAAGGAGAAAAATCAGTTTTTCTTATAACAAAAAGATAAAAGACAAAACTCTGTTGACAAGTAACCAACCTTAAAAGTGAAACACACATGAAAGCCATTTATTTCTTAAAAATTTGATAAATAACAAGACCAAAAGGATCAACAGGTTTTCTTGTCATTAAGTCCTGTTAAAAAAAGTATAAATCTGCCTTTTTTTAATTGCCTTTAATTAGTAAAGTTAGTGCAAAGAAACATGAACAAGAAACAATGCAGAAATTATTCAGTTTCGGCTCACCTTCAACTGAGGTAAAATTTGAGCCACTGCCCTGTTATAAATGTTCCATTATTTGTGTATCAACCAGTCCCAGGAGATCTGTTGCGTTGGCTAAAACTATATTATAATGTCCTATGTGTTGTCTTTACATGCCGGGCACTGATTTCTTTTCAAATTATATATGTCTCAAGATTAAATCTTTATATTTCAAAACTGATAATTTTGTTTCCCATTTAGAATTATTTTCCTTTTTAGCAAGAGTATATTTGCACTCATTTTGACAATGCTTGTCCAAACTGTTTTGAATTGAATTTGTAACATGATACGGGATTAGTTCAGAGGTATCAATGTCACTCTTTGACTTGGACCTTAATTTACCTTGTTTATCTTTTTTAACTTTTCCTAACTGAATTCTTTTTGTTTTGTTATTCATATCCCTCATACCGCCTAAGCAGTGTCGGGACAAGAACTCTGGATCACAAGAAATGAAGACAGGCAGAGGATCGGTCCATTGTGCCTAATCTTGTGTGGCATAATGAGAAATACAAGGGGTATTACTCAATCTTAAGCCAAACAATCTTTGCAGTTGCCTTGGTGGAATCTGCTCATTGATAAAGACCAATGAGCCAATTTACTACAGGGCATAACTGAATTCTATTGAAAAGAAAACTCAAGCTGTATTTTCTACTGTAGCAGCTCCTCTTGGTCTTAATTGTTAATTGGTGGAAGTTTCAGGGCCCCACGACACACGAGGGTCATAGAGGAGCCAAGAGGAAAGTAAGATGATAGAATTAGTTCAAAGAGGGAACAGATC
>JBCIKM010230669.1:0-12390 GCA_039654465.1 Melibe viridis | reverse complement strand
AAAAAGCTTCAGTGAAAGAAAAGAAACAGAAGTAGAAGAGGTACCAAGGACGCCTCCAACCTCAATTCCTCAGTGGGTCAACATTTAATGTCCGATTGTAACTGTGGTCCCTATACTGTCCACCCCCATTCCGGAAAAAGTCTCCATAAAGACCTGAGAACAACAAGCATATCCAGTCACAAAAAGAAGCCCATCTGTTCCAATTGTAAATATCTAAAAATACATTCCTGGCCATACACAAATCAATTATCATCTCGAAAAAAAAAAAAAAATAATGCTGTGGTTTGTTTAGGAAATAAATAAAGATTGTCATATATTCCTAACGAGCACAACCAAGTAGAATACAATCCAACACGTATTACTCGTCCATATTGAGACTGATGGGAGGATAAATCAAAGAGACCAATAATATAACAGAGAAAAGGCAATTCAGTATTCAGACATTGAGAGGGTATGGGGTTGGGAATTCTTGTAGAAGCTGAATACCTGGATGAAGCAAACACATCAAACCGTCGCTATCAATAACTTAACCCAAACAGTCAAGAACACCACCACTTCATTGCTTTGATCATGGAAAGAACATTGACGTATTGACTGACAAAACCAGTGATTTAAGAGCTTGTGGAGGGGTGGTGGGACAAACAGGTGCACCTAATTTGTGTCTTATATGTGAAGGTGTTGAAAAACCATGCATTATAGTTAATTTTTATAATATTTCTATAGTTTTGTATAAGCTTTATTTTATTTTGTTTAGAAAACTTGCTGAAAGCTAGATTTTCTTCGTAATTCTTTTTTCACCTCTTCAAAAATTAGAATTAGTTCATGAGCTTTTAATCAAATAAGTAGCTGAATGTGTAATGAAATTAGTAAAGGAGTCTTAAATGGGGAATATTCTAAGAAATCTTTCTAAAACTGCCAAAGAGAATAAACATCTTGATCATATAAAGAGAGCGCAAACAATAAGAATAACAAAAGTGACAAAACTTGAGCTCCCAGTATTCACTCTCAGAATTTAGAATCTTCAAGCGGAAGATGTTTGATATTTACCGTGAAGGACATCAGAAAGAGTCCACACTAAAAAGAGCAGAGACTGTAAATCCTCCAGGAGGTACAAAGTGAAATTTAATTCAATCTCGTGCATAAATAATAATAAATCAAGTTCCATTTTATTTTCTCTTATAAAGTTAACAAAGCAAGATTAGAGATCACATGATTATCAATAACAACCATCTCGCATGTTCCAGAGTTATAACATTTGTAAATGAGTCTCTCTGCATGAGAATGCAATATCACATAATAAACTTTTTACATTTCCACAATTTTCACTTTCATTCATCAATGTTAACATTTGTAAATTGGTCTCTACTCATGAGAATACCATAACCAAAATTCCACTAAACACATTCAGTCATCGCATGTTTTTAAATAATAACCTTCTTACAATACCACAGTCTTCACTATTTAGGTTAAATATTTGTTAACGTTTTTAAAAAACAAAAAGCAAACTACATCAAATAGATCAAATTGGTCCCTTTTTAAAACAACAGAAAAAAACCCTAAACCAAACAGAACAAACTGGTCCCTTTTAAAAACAACAGAAAAAACCCTAAATCAAACAAAACAAATTGGTCCCTTTTTAAAACAACAGAAAAAAACCCTAGATCAAATAGAACAAATTCAACAATTTCACTGACAAACACAAAATTAATAAATTATGTGGAGTATTTGTATCAATCACAAATAAAGCCTACATAGTTGTCATCCATTTCATCCATTGATTTTACAGCTCAGTAAAAAAACAAGGCAAGAGACATGTTACGGTTGATGAAGTTTATACCATCAGTTGACAAGTAAGTCTTTGGTCTTTAATATTTTGCCGATTTTACAATGTTAAAAATACAAGTAACTGCTTCTGAATGGAAAACATTATTGTCATGAGAATATTATGAGAAATAGGTCATTATGAGTAAAGGATGTTTAGCATATTTCATGATAATAATTCTTTGGCACCTACTATTACAGTCTACAAATGAGGAACACACAACCAGGGGTGACATTACAATACATACAAAAATTCTTAAAAGTTTGACAGTCACTGTCGTCCTATATGACAAACTTGATAGGATAATCAATGTAAAATTAATGATGAATTTTTTAAGCTAAAAGAGACTACTTCAAATTGTTTCTTTTCACAATGGACCACTATCCACCACTAGACTGGGTCCCTTTTGTGCATTGTAAGGGTTGTTAAAACAAATGGCAAAATGCATCCTAAAATTCCTTTCCATTTCTGCAAATCCCCACAATATATAAATGAGAAAACAACTTAGAAATGTTAGACAGGATTGGTGTTGTAAATTCCAATAAGTTATACAGGACTGAGGTGTGATCTTCCAAACCACATTATGTGGTGATCAGTTTTGTTTTGTTATCCATAGCCCTTCATACTACCTTAGCAGTGTCGGGACCCAGCTCCAAGGAGTGAGGAAACCCTCTGCATCACAAGAAATGAAGACAGGCAGATGATCAGTCCACCATGCCTAATCTTGCATGGCATAATGAGGAATACATATGGAGTATTACTCAGTCTTATGCCAAATAGTTGCTGTTGCCTCAGAGGTATCTGCTCAATGAAAAAGTCCAATGAGCCGATTTACCACAAGGCGAGTGGGGATCAGAACAATTCTAAAGAAATTTTGAGGCGCATTATGCAGTTCCCAGTCAGAATAGAGTGTCATGCTATCTGTTGATGCATGACTTAAAAATGTAAAGTGTTCATTTGCAGCTCATGGGTGCGATGTGATTGAACTACATTTCTTTATTCTTATGAAGATAAAAACTTGAACGATCTGGTTATAATTAGCTCAAAAGAGCGTGGCCTGATGTGTGAGTAATCTGAGTGATTTTATTGTCTGTTTAAACTTATTGTTAAGCACTTTGAGGTTTCAGCAAAAGGCACTTTTATATCATATCACCATATCGTGACATTTTTTAACTTCCTGCACATTTTATGAACAGACTGATTTGGTCCCGACACTGAGGAATTGTACCTTAAACCTGAAACAACTGAACATAAAATAAATGCAAAGAAACAGTAAACGAATGATCAAACTGATCATAACACCTAAAATTCATCACAAGGATGTTACTGTTTGACATATGTGCCTGGCCTCTGCTCGAGAATTCTGACTAAGATAACCACTACTTCCTGTGAGTCGTCCTTTGTCGCACGTAATCAGAGGAGATTGCCTGTGAGAATGTAATGAACTTAATGACCTATGACTTCCCTTCTCCTGTGGGAAGGAACATTTCAGCTTTCCAATCATATCTGAGCAACTCCCACCTACAGGCTTTAGTCCCAACAAACTACTTAACCCACTCTCCTCTCCAGCCTCCTCCTCCTCCTCAACCTCTCCATTCTCAGGGGAATGCACCTCTGCTCTAGTGTACAGGCTGCCGCTAGTCCAAGTATTGTCCAATTCTATATTGGAAGGACGATGACTTGAGTTTCCAGTTCCCTCGACAGTGACCGAGGGAGGTCTGGACATCCAGCCAGCACCAATACCACAGGTGTGAATCCCACACATACTGTTACTCATGGCACCAGAGCATCGTGAAGAGGACCTGGAGGAATTTGGAGATTTCTTAGAAGACGAAGTCTTTCCCATTTTGGTGAAAGACGTGAAACCTGGGATGGGGAAGCTTTTCTTCTTGAATGTGATTGGTTTTTCGTGGAAGCTCTGGGATCGCCCTCTGAATGTATTTGAAGTGAAAGGGTTCACTAAAGAGCCAATGTTGTGGCTTGATTGAGTATTTGCTAGCGGTATCTCTAGAGAATCGGTGTCGTCATGCTCTACGCTGAAGGCAGGAGCATCTAAACATGGAGTGAGATAGGTTGAGTTGAGATGGAGCTCTGTAAGAATGGCGGTCAGATCAGGCCGGAAGTCTGAGTTGTACGACATACACCATTTGATAAAGGTTTGCCTGGGGATAAAGACACAAAATGGAAAGGAAATTAATTGAACAGCAAATGAAGGATTCCTTAAAGAGAAGGACAACTGGTACAAGTAGTAGAACTAAGCAGCATAGCTATCTAAGCTTTAAGAAAAAGTAATTTTATGTATATATGATGTTAAAATTCCATCAGTTTTAATAGAATTGCAGGAATTTTGAGTATGGCTATTAGCCACAATGGAAACAGATGAAAATGCAAAATTTGTAAATGTAGGCCTACATCGAACATAATTTAGATGGAAGAAAAAAAGTTAAGATTAAGTTTAAACAATCACAGAGTTCTACTGTATACTTTTTAGTAGGTACTTTTCATTCAAAGGATGGTTAACATTAACATTCGCATTCTAAGCACATTTCTTTATATCTAGAGTGTTATATTAGTCTTTCTCATAAACAACTTCCCTAGACTGACGACAAAGAAGGGAATCTACTGTCTCCATGCTGTGGCATACTTGTTATCAATATTTGTTTTGTTATCCATATCCCTTCATACTGCCTAAGCAACTCAAAGGAGCTGGGAAGAACTCTGGATCACAAGAAATGAAGACAGGCAGAGGGTCGGTCCATCGTGCTC
This sequence comes from Melibe viridis, assembly GCA_039654465.1. NCBI lineage: Eukaryota > Metazoa > Mollusca > Gastropoda > Nudibranchia > Dendronotidae > Melibe > Melibe viridis. The sequence goes on along the minus strand of JBCIKM010230669.1, from coordinate 7,802 downwards.
ATGATCAAATTAACAAATAAAAGTTATTATCATTTAAATAAAAGAGAGAAAAAATAAAAGTCAAAACACCAATTTTAAGCATACAATTTACTCACAGTTCTCGAGGACATTTATCCGGCAATGGTAGAGGCAGACCACGGCCCACATAGTCCAAGACCTCTTTATTGGACATGCCCTGATAGGGAAAGCTGCCAAATGTGACAATCTCAAAGACCAGGACACCAAAGGACCAGATGTCTGACTTGGCAGTGTAAATTCCGTCCTTCAGGCTCTCAGGGGCTGTCCATCGTACTGGCAACATGCCTTTGCGGGCAAACCTGTAGATGTCCGTATCTGACACGTGTCTGGTCATTCCAAAATCTCCAATTTTGACGGTTTTGTTGGCATGGACTAGACAGTTACGACAGGCCAGGTCTCTGTGCACAAACCTGTTGGTGTGAAGGTAGTCTAGGCCCTGCGATACGTCTATTGCCATCTGGGTCAGCCGTTCTGGTTTTGTGTCCTCCGCCTCCTTGACCCCTTGGCCCACCAAATGACGACGGGACAACAGAAAAGTCTTCAAGTTACCATGCAGCATGAATTCCATGACGGCATAGATGACATCGTGTGTACACACACCGAGCAGCTTGACCACGTTGGGGTGACCAAGCTTCTTCATGGTATTCACCTCGCTCAGAAACTCAACCTTTTCTTCTACTTTGAAGTCTGGTTTGAGCGTCTTGACTGCCACAGACAGCCAGCCGTCATTCTCTTTGTACATCTCCCCCCCCATCACTGTCCCAAAAGCCCCTTCCCCAAGCTCCCGATTCAGCACTATGTCCTTGCGAGGAACCTCCCAGTCATCCACCAACAAGATGAACTGATCTTCCTCACGCAGCAACCCAAGCTCCTTCATGCGGTCGTGAGTCACTATATTGTCACTCGTTTTGCCTGCATGCCTCTGCTGATGTGCCTTCCTATGCCTCACACAGACAGACAAGAGGACTCCGATGCAAATAATGACAACAGGCACCAGAATGATGATGAAGTATGTCAGCAGGCAGGAGATGTCTAGACGAGCACGCATACTCTCCACCAGACAGTCAGAGTCAACAGTCCCTGGAATCAAATCACAAACAAAGATTAAACTTAACTATATAATCAAATCCATTTCCCCATTGTATGGGTTGGAAAAAGAATTACCCAAATTACTCACATATCGGCAATCTTGCCCTGGTTAATAAATTTTGATTTAGATAATGACTTAAACTGAACTTGAGAAAAAACAAACAAAGCCTAAATGAGAGGGAAGTAGAAAGAAAGAAAGATGAGACATGCCCTTGGAAAAACAGGTTGCTGTATTACAAAAAAAGCTATTAGATTGGAATCCACCAGGGAAAAGATTGAGGAAAAAACATGACAGAAGTCCAGAAAAGAGTCAGAGAGAAGGATGTACAGAGAAGTTACAGATATGGAACAGCCACAAGAAACTTCACCAAGATAGGAGAGAATGGAAAGAGTTTGTCAGTGGCCTGTATGCATGTGTCCAGGATGAGATAAATGATTATGACTTATAATTAGGCTTAAAACAGACAATTTTTCTAACACTAATCTAACAATTCACCAAAACACCTTTTTTCTGAGGATCAAGATGCCCTGCAGGAAACAACCAGCGAATGGCGGACAGATCAAGCTTCAGTTTGCCCTGCTGTCGTCTCCTTGGCTGACTAGATGGAATGTAGTGACCGATGACCAGAGTCTCGTTGGAGAAGAATTGCAACATGATGAGGTCAGCGTTCCTATCACTCTGATCAAACAGAATTTGTCCTGAGACACCCATAAACCTGACACTGGCAATGGCTTTGCGGAAAGCTATGGCAGTTCTCTCTGTGTGGAGCGTTTTTAAGGCGGCAGGATTTTCTTTGAGTAGAGAGTGAAGTCCTTTAGCAAACACCCACACAGCATCGTAGACAAAACTGGCAAAGTTACTTTCTTCTACATTTGCTTTCCCGCAGCGCAGGGCGTATGTCTCCTTATATTCCTTCACGGTGATCCCACCTACGACCTTGGTCTTAGGTGGGGCGGTGAAGGCCTTGGAGAGGACAAAATGGCCCTCAATGGCGGCCCGTAGTTGTGGGGTGGTGCAGGGTACACTCTCCATGGCCTGGTGCTGCTCCAGGTGACTCGGTAGCCCGTTGTAGTACTCCACATCCCACCACTGGTCCGGATACCAGGCCGGCAGAAACCACACATACCCCTGGTAGGCTGTCATCTCCTGTTTGTCCACAAAGAGAGAAAAAAAATTTCATTTCTTTATGTACTTACTTACTTTTGTTATTTTCAGAGCAGAATCTATACATGTGTTAACTTTGACGTTTTTTGGGGGGATGTGAGGCGGAAAGTATGGAAGGCGGACTGACTCTGCAGCAAATAACATAATCCTTATTGCCTTAGTGATTCATCTGCCAAAAAAAGGCATAAGAGCATGATCACCCACAAAAAAGGGATGGAAGGCAGAGTGACTGTGCGAGCAGGTAAAAACTGTCAAATGAGCACTTGAAGGGGGAAAAAATAGACAACCTGTAGGAAAACAACCCACTACTCAACTGAGTTGACACTAACAAAATGAAAATAATTTCGTACCTGTTTGTAAGCTTCACACATAATCTCCCTCGCTACATGACTGAAAACATCGGCTATGATGACTCTCACCTTCTGTGATTTCAGTTCCTTCAGTATCTAGTAAATGAAAAAATGTATAAATCCAGTACTATATTTCATCAAAATACTAGGAACAAAAAAAAATAATCTCTCAACAAAAGCTCCATGATACATTTTTTTTTCCTTCTATTTCCAGATGATCAATGTCACAGTGCTTTATATTACTTACCAAAAAAGAGTTAAACATTCCATCCCACATATGAATTTTTAAATGATTGAAAATCATCTTAGCAGTCAAAAGCTTTGATAACATGGTGGTCTGCACCAAAGAAGAAAACTAAGACTATTATTGCAGACTTTTCCAGACAGTCATATTCTTTTTTACTTCGTCTCTCTCACAATTTTTATTTGGACTCAATGTTTTAAGATTCATAGAGCGAGTCTCATTCACTAATTTCCCCATGTCTACCTGAGAGATACTGGAAGACAGACTGGAGTTGTTGAGGAATTTCCGCTTGACCAGAGTGATTCCATGATGCTGCAGTTTATCCTGCAAGGTGAGGTGGTAGTCGGGCAGCTGCTGACCCTCCTCTGCCAAAGCTCCCACCGTTCCCCATCCCAGCTCCCGAAAGACTTCTGGATACACTTGACTGGGCCAGAGGGAGATTGAAATGATAGCTCATCAAATCGCAAGCTGCTTTGCACTAGAAGTTTAAAATGCATTTTAAAACCTATACAGACTGTTAAATCTTCATTGGTTTAAACTCAAACCTTTGAAAAAGGAAGAACTTTTTGCAGGACACAAGTGGATTTTCACTTTTATTGAAATGAATAAAAATGGCTTACAACATTTACAATTTATAGCATTCTTCCTATGCACAATTCAGGAGTGCATACTGGTAGGCAATGGAACAAATTGACGGTAATGGAGACATTCATAGCGGTGGATGTGACAGTGGCCTAAATCTGCTATTTTGACCTATGGTAATAATTCTGAAATCATTCGGAACAAAGAGTAGTTGTGAGATAAGATGAATAGCTCTAAAAGTGAAAAACAATTTTACCCTATGTGGGTTAAATCCTGTGCATTGTAGACAGGCCTTTTCTGCAGCACAATTATTTTTTTTTTTAAAAAGGCACCAGTGATAGTGGGAGTTGGTTTCTTACCTATAATGCTGAACAGGCGGAACCGTCCGGAAGAAGAATGGATATTTTTGTCTGTCGGACAAGGCCTCAGCTTCCGCCCCGTAACTGACCGTCATCAGGTGAAAGTTTTTGGAAAGGGAGGCAACCCTTTCAGCAGGATCTGAACAACCTGGCCCTGAATTGAGAACATCAAGAAACACATGATGATGGGCATTTCATACAAACATAATTTGCAGGAAGACAGATATATTTGTTTGTGAGGAATTTAGGGTCTCCAACTCCAACAAATGCTAGATCATAACAGTATCTTTAAGGAAAACAATGAGATTTGATTTGTTGAACAACAGGCAGTTGAGCCTTGCTTCCCAAAGGAAAAACTTTCTAAATTCGATAAAACTAGTGCAATCTGTAGTAAGTACTAAGGGCTACTTTAAACAGCCAGTTAGCCCCCTTGGTCAGCACAAGTTCCTCAACAAAGTATATACCTACATATCCCTTATGCGAGTCTCATATGCATACACAATAAATAAGGTGACACAACAAGCCCAATTGGAACCTTCCTCACCAAGTATTCCAGCTAGAATGCGCTCCCTGTTCTGAACCAAAGAGATGACGTGATCAGTGGCAAGGTCATACTGACACTGTGTGTCCTTAACCTCTAGTTCCAGGACGTGTGAGGGGAGGACAGAGTCGTCATGATTTACTATGTCAAGGGCCAGCTTTGCACCTTGCAGGGTTCAAGAGGAAAAAAGAAGAAAACACGAAATATTTTTATGACAGCAAAATGGTTATTATTTCCCAACTAAAGACAGTTTACATACTTGATTCACTTTTAAGGGTTCCTCTTGACCCAAGTTCAACTCTCTTGACCCAGAGCTTTATTCTATGTTTTGACAAGGAGCCCTGGACTGGGGGAAGAGATTATATTCAAGTTGCCTATCGTTTCAGTTTGAGCAGTGGATTCCAATGTTTACAAGTCTATAAAGTCTAGAACAACAAAGAATTCAGACAGAAATTAACTTCATGACCAAAAAAAACAAACCAGATTAGTTAAAAGATGTCTGAAAGTCTATAAGATATTCCTCATAGATCAATTTAGTTAGGTAGTATTTATTTTATAGTCCTGGGGGGAGTGGGGGAAGAAAATGATCTTCATCATAAGATTTGAGTCCACTCCGGAAACAACACAGCCCTAGTCTCTCACCTTCCACAAGACCAGGCTGCGACCAGGTCTTGCCACTGAGAGGAAAAAGCCCTCCGAGGTAGATTTTGGGTTTGATCTTCAGACTCTGGGGCAGCCAGTGTTTCCACTTGAGTTCATTCTCCTGGAGCCAGTCACAGGCCAGTTTGTCCAACTGGACACCCTTTGAGGCCTGTCCCAACATAGCATTGTACTCCTGAAGGAAAACATAATAATATCCGCACATTAAGGTAAATCCATTATATGCTTGACTTGCTGCAAGATAGATAAACTTTTTCATGAGGTACAATCTTCCAATGGGCAAACAATTTTTTCACATTTTAGACCTGAAATTGGATAAGAGAATTTTCTGTGAATAAGAATTCTCTGGGACTGCCTGAGACTTAGCTAAAATTAGTCTTTTGTACTTGCAAATAAACCGCCCTGTGGTAAATTGGCTCATTGCATTGGTCTTTATCAAAGAGCAGATCCCACCAAGGCAACAGCAACTATTGTTTGGCTTAAGATTGATAATACCCCTCATATTTCTCATTATGCCACGCAAGATTAAGCACGGTGGACCAATCGTCTGCCTGTCTTCATTTCTTGTGATCCAGAGTTCTTCCCGGCTTCTTGGAGCTGGGTCTTGCATTGCTGAGGCAGTACAAAGGGATAGGGATAACAAAACAAACTTGCAAATAAAATCAAGGCAAGATAATGACCTTCTATAGTTAGTCATTATCAATGGCTGGAAAACATCTCATAAACCCTGACACTATGCAGTAAGGCTATTGACTGTTTGCACTGTACACGCAAGTCCAAAGCTGTACTTATTATATGATAAATACTGCAATTGAAATTTGTACTTTTATTCATGGAAAAAGGCCTTCAAAGCAAAGAAAGAGCACAAACTTCAGTCATGCCAGATACGAAAACCTGGAGAAACTTTTCAAACAGAATATGAAAATCCAAAAGTATGACAAACAAGTCACTGACCTGGTTGGTGAAGCTCATTTTATGGATGATGTGGAATGCTTCCGGCGCACCAGTCTTCAAAGCTCCCCAGGTCACTTTGGTCAACTGGTTGACTGGGAAGTCACTGCCGAGCGGACCCTGCCAAAGAAAAAAAACAAGCAGAAAATAGAAAACTGTTGAGACCAGCTCTACATCCAGCAACAGATCAAGGTAGCCCTGCTAGGGGATATTTGACTATACTAAGCAAGAAGGATAGAGGGCAGCTTTCCTACGAGAGGAAAGACAAATCAGAGGAAGTCCAAAAGACTAGACACAGAACAGCGAACAAAAAGCCCTGTCTTCTATCTCTTGACTTTCAGGGAAGCTTCCCTCTATCCTTTATCCAGCGACAGAAATAAATACAGAGTAAAAAAAAAATGATTTTGACCTTTTAAAGCATCATTGACCATAACCCTCTCCAATGATTATCATTAGCAATTAGAGCCAGAAATGTATCAAACTTTATCTCCGGTACAAATATTTGATCCACCTTTTTATTTAGAAAAACTAAAATATATGGAGAAAAAACTAGACAAGTGGGATCGATAAGCTGATCTTACATTCTGATGACCTGTTGATGGCTCTGGGAAGCTGATGCGAATGGAATGGTCGGCTGCAGTCAAAGGATTTGGTCGCCAACTAAAGAACAGAATTGGTTTCTTGGCATCAGTTTGCTGCCTCACAAACTCCTCCAGTTGGTCTTCCATCCACACAATATCCACATACAACTCCAGAGATTCGATTTGGGATCGCAGAATGCCATGGTCATCTCCTGGAAATTTTTGTGACACACATAGGAAAACGATTCTCATGAGCTCAACACAACACATCTCCAGTTTTAGCATCTGGGAATGCATTATTTGAAAGGAAAATTTAAAGAATTTCAAGAAAAAGTAACCTTTGTTTCCTAACTCATTCTTTTTTTAGTTGTACAAATTCTTCATCAATAGATACTTTTGAAAAAAAATGAACATGAAGTGCTACTTTTAAAAAGGTCAGAAAAATCATCAATTACAGTTGCTCATTAAATTTTTCAGGTCCATCTGAAATTGGAATCCAGAAAGCTGCTACAGGAGAAAATGAAAAAAAAAAAAAATTGAGGCAGAAAAACGCTGGAGTAGTTAATCAACGATTAGGAACTATTCATTTCACCTGGGTAGCTGGCAAACAAGGTGGCACACTTCCGCCGATATCCTTTATTGCTCTCCTGGCACTGCCAATTGAGGTATGCCCCAGTCTTGTAGTCTGGTGTGAAGGACTCCAGTTCCTCCTTGCCCCACCACGAGAGCTCCCGAGTGATGCGAGTCACCTGCAGTGCTCTCCAGTGGTCCAGCACCATCTTGGACGATGTCCACACTTTCTGCACCATATAGGCTGGCACATACCATCCCATCCTGGGGAGTAATGATAGACTGACTGTTTGGCAAAGTTTTGGTCTACTATTATAAGGAAATAGAAGACAACTAAGGCATCAGCACCACAGTAATCCTCGTTGAGGCCCAAATACAGTCAGGTAAGTGAGTACAGTGCCAAACCCAAGGGCACACAACCTATGCCTTGGACAATGGAATATTGTAATGGTAATCTTTCCATCTAACTCATCCTAATTGCGCCCATTTTAAACACGGCTCTAACAACACATCTGATGACAGCTCATCCCCCCCCCCCCCTTTTTCTTTCATAAAACTTAACAGTATAAAAACCAGGGAAATCAAGCTAATCCATAGGGTCAAATGTCACATCAGCACGGTGGCTCAGAAAGCCTCAAACCTGACCTCTTAGCTGTCAAGCGGGAAAAGCCATTAATCACCTGCCACGGCCA